>JASTWK010000879.1:0-69032 GCA_030770225.1 Temnothorax unifasciatus
GCGGAGGAGCGAGCAGCGAGAGACGGGAAAACTTAGGAAGGAAATGGAGGAGCTGAAAAGGAAGATGCACAAATTGGAACAAATCTCAGGGAAAAGAAAGAGGGACGAGAGTGAAAAGAGATGAGACAACATTTACAAGAAAAAATGGTGGTATGATAAGGAGGAAGAAGACGATGAAGAAAAAAGAAAGAACGTGATAATCAGGGTAGAGAGAGAGAGATGGGGAGAAAGAATTTCTAACTGGAAAAAGATGAAACAATTATTTACGGAAGGACTGAAGGTGGAGGTGGAAGTAAGGGAAGTGAATGTGATAGGACAGAGAGGAGAATGGATAACCTTGCTGGTAAGGATGGGAAGCGAGGAGGAGAGACGGAGAGTGCTCGAAGCAAGAAGAATAGAAGGAAGCAGAATGAAGGTTAAAATTGACAAAGACAAGTCGATCGAGAAAAGAATAAAAAAAGGAAAAGAGAGGGAAAAGAGATTGGAAAAAAGAGAAAAAGAAACTAAGGAGGATTTCAAAGAAGCTAGAGGAAAATCTACTCATGGACTCTGATGATGAAGAAGAAATCAAGAGAAGACAATAGAAGGGGTAGGGAGGGTCTGTACTGAAAGGGGTAGGGAGGACTCGCCAAAAAAGTAAAAAAAAAAGTAAAAAAGTAAGAACATGTAAAGGGTTGGGTACGTCCCTATAAAACGCCACATGTATTGTAACAGGTTATGGATTTTATGTACAGGGTTGGGTACGTCCCTTCAATACAACCTTTAAGGCCCCATTGGGGTAAATAAAGTAAACTACATACATACATACATATATATATACATGTACACATTCTTTTTGCAATTGGCGCAATTTAAAGATTTAATTCATTTTTTTTTGTGATACTTGTCATTTTTGAGTTGAGTTAAGTAACATAATTTTGTGATATAATAATTTTGTTAAAAAAAATTAAAATTACTATCATTTAAGTTAGATTTTTGGATTTATACATATCACTTAGGTTATTGGGTAACGCAATTTTAAAACATAATTTTGTTAAAGAAAAATAAAGCCGCCACTTAAGTTGGATTTTTGAATTTCCAAAATACATTGCGCTTGTCTTTGCGCCTTTTTTTACCTTTTTTAAAAAAAATAATGTTATATTGATATCAAACATTTTGTAGTGTTAAGCAGAGATCGGAAAACATTTTCCATTTTTTAATTTTTTATATATTCACAAAGTTAGTAACAACAAATTAAATTTTTATTGAATTAAGCAAATTAGTAATAAGTCACAAAAATTACTAATTACGTAAAAATTAATTATATTTAGGTAAATTTGAATTACACATTACTTAAAAATTTGATAATTCGTCAAAAAAACATTTCCAGTTACATAAAAATTAGTACGTAAAAATAAATTAATTTTTTTGCAAATTGGAAGTTAGTAGAAATAAATTTTTTATTATTAAAATAATTAATAACACAGGCCCACAAAAAAAGAAAAGTTGTCTGCGCCATAGATTAGACCATGGTATTCCTATGTATTTTTGCCTGCTGAAACCGAATATGACTTCAGTTTTGCCCCTACACGTCAGGATTTTTTTCTACAGCCAAAAACAGGGTGTTTTGTAGGGACAAAACACCTTTTAGAAAAAAATCCTGACGTGTAGAGGCAAAACTGAGGTCATATTCGGTTTTAGCAGGCGAAAATACATGGGAATACCCTGGTCTAGTCTATGGCGCAGACAACTTTTCTTTTTTTGCGAGCCTGTGTAATTTGTAAAAAAAATTGCTACTTAAAAGTACAAAATAACTTATCTTACCCGAGTATAAAATACTCAGATAACTGAGTGACTCAGATCACTTGAGTGTAAATAGAAAGCAACTAATGAATTATGTGATAAAATTTAGTTTGTATTTTTGTATTTGTTTAAATTTTAAATTTAAATTTATTTATTCTTAACAGATTTCCAACAGAAAAGATTTAGAAAAAAATGGTTGGAATTTTGCAACATCGAGGAAACAGTTATGAAAAGTTGCACGAAGTTATGTTCTGACCACTTCAAAAAGGATGACATAATTGTGCGAACTAAAGGCTCAATTGTCAAACGTAATGCGATACCAAGCATTACATTAAAAAACATTTTAAAAAAAAGAAGAATGCTGACACATATAATACAACTGAAGAAAACTTCCAGAGTGTGGTTAAAAATCCTGTAGTAAAAGGTAAAAATTACTACATTTATGTCTTTAATTAAAATAAATTGTAATTAATAAATTAATGTATCAATGTAGATGTCGACAATTTGGTGATCAGCGATGGAATAATCACCGAAGAAACAATAGTGATAGAAAGTTCTATTGAAAACAAAGGACTTGCTCCTGCTATTTAAAATTTGTACATATTGTAAATTTTTTATTTGACAGTGGAATAGGCCTACTGGGGAAACCACTTAAAAAAAAAACGCATCAACAATAGTACCTCAACGGTGATGTGGAAATCTATTGGCAGATCACTTGAGTAAATAGAAAGCAACTAATGAATTATGTGATAAAATTTAGTTTGTATTTTTGTATTTGTTTAAATTTTAAATTTAAATTTTATTTTTAACAGATTTCCAACAGAAAAAAGATTTAGAAAAAAATGGTTGGAATTTTGCAACATCGAGAAAACAGTTATGAAAAGTTGCACGAAGTTATGTTCTGACCACTTCAAAAAGGATGACATAATTGTGCGAACTAAAAGCTCAATTGTCAAACGTAATGCGATTCCAAGCATTACATTAAAAAACATTAAAAAAAAAAAGAAGAATGCTGACACATATAATACAACTGAGGAAAACTTCCAGAGTGTGGCTGAAGATCCTGTAGTAAAAGGTAAAAATTACTACATTTATGTCTTTAATTAAAATAAATTATTAATTAATTAATAAATTAATTTATCAATGTAGATGTCGACAATTTGGTGATCAGCGATGGAATAATCACCAAAGAAACAATAGTGATAGAAAGTTCTATTGAAGACAAAGGACTTGCTCCTGCTATTTAAAATTTGTACATATTGTAAATTTTTTATTTGACAGTGGAATACGCCTAGAGAACGCCAACGCAAATGAATAGAAAAATGTGAAAATACTTTAGTGAATTAAACAACGTTAATGTAAAGTGCGAAATTTGTAGTATTTATAAAGATAAATGTTATAAAGATAAATGTTGTAAATTTTTGTAAGAGCACACTTATATATATTATGTTCACAAAATATTTAATAAAGAAAAGAACTAACACGAAAAAATCACACAAACTTAGTATTGCGATGTTTTTCAACAAAAAACGGATTAAGGAGGTTGGCGCGTTTGGTGAAATATAAGACAAGTCTATAATAAATACATAATACGAAAGTTTAATTATATCAACAAAAATTTTCATTGACTTTACAAGTTTTAAAAGTTACAGAAATTATATACATATATATATCCACTGTAAAAAAAAAATACACTTCGGAGAATACTGCACTAGTCATAACCAATTTAAAAACGCACTTAAGAATGCACGGTATAAAAAATATAAATAGGTCGGTACCGTATGACCTACGTCATTATTATACAAAGATTCGCGACATTGATAAAGCAACATGCAATTTAGTACAGTACAGTACAGTACAAGACACCGTGCAGTACAAGACAGACGTTACCGGAAAACGATAAAATGTCAAACAAGGAATTGTGGGATCATTTTATAGACGTAAAAGATTTGGTCGCGGAGTGCATCCACTGTAAAAAAAAAGACACTTCGGAGAGTACTGCACTAGTCATAACCAATTTAAAAACGCACTTAAGAATGCACGGTATAAAAAATAAAAAATATAAATAGGTCGGTATGACCTACGTCATTATTATACAAAGATTCGCGACGTTGATAAAGCAACATGCAATTTATGTGACAAAACGCTTGCTTTAGACAGTGCAAACTCAAAAATTCAAACTTGTTACACATTAAACGAATCATGCGGTTGGAGCTAAAAGATGCCTATAAACATTTGTATTTTCTTGTGAACAGAATATTTGAGAGAACTAGACACATATCGACATTGTTACCGGCGAATTTATATAACGAATTTGTTTTGTGCCAAGAAAATACAAACAATAGAGTTTGGCTTCGGGAAAGTAACAGGATAGACAGAAGAATAGATCGATTAATAAATAAACAAAACATAACAGTCAAACAGAACATTAAACCTATCAAGTATTACTGCTCCTCTCGAAATGATTCTTCTAACATTGCTTACTCCTTTGATTCTCCTAATTTTGAGGCTAAAGAATCACATGTAATAGAAATCCTACCAGAAAAATTTGAGCTAGAAGTTTCATTAAAAAACTGCCACAAAAAATGGTTCCTTAATCTCACAAATACCAATATTCCTGAGGATGTCATACTTCTACTACAACTGGATGACTGTTTCAATATGCCTGTTACTAAACAAGGCAAAAAAAGATTTATTATTGAATTCATTAAACATATAGAAAAGAATCTATCTCGATTTAGAGAAGAAGTGCACCCGCCTTTTAGAAATCGATCTATTCGAATTGTCAACGATTTCTATAAAAATAATATCAAAAATAATCCGGTCGACCAAATGCTTGCGTCATGGTGGAAAACTACGGCGGACTTCGCCCTTGAGCATCCTAACATCTTCTTCACTCGAGCGGACAAGGGTAAAGTCACCATAGCACTCAACAGGGATGCCTACACTGAAAAAATGGATAAAACACTCGCAGATCCGGAGACATACTCCATAGTCAAAAAAGATCCCCTCAAAAAGATGACCAACAAATTACGTGAGATGCTGAAGAGATGGAAGAACAAAGAGTTCATCTCAGATCAGGAATACAGGACATTGCTCACAACAGGCGGTGTCCTTCCCCGTGCGTACGGCTTACCAAAAATTCATAAACCGGGATGTCCTCTTAGAGTTATAGTCTCATCGATCAATAGTCCGTTATATGTATTCGCTTCATTTTTGCACAACATTATTTATAAAAATATCATTTTTCCTAGTACACATTTAAAAAATAGCTCCCAGCTTGTGAATGAGTTAAGCAGCTTTACATTAGAGTCAAACTATAAATTAATCTCGCTTGATGTTGTTTCTCTATTCACCAATGTCCCCACAGACCTTGCTATTAATAGCATAATAAAAAGATGGGACTCTATCTCTAAGGGAACTCACATACCGAAAGACGAATTCATATTAGGCATTCGTTTAGTGATAAATTCCACTTTCTTTATGTTCAACAACCGTATATATAAACAAATTTTCGGCTCTCCCATGGGTTCCCCTCTCTCACCAATCATTGCCGACATCACACTACAAGATATTGAGGAGAAGGCCATTTCATTATTGCCCTTTCATGTGACATTTTTCCGTAGATACGTCGACGACGTTATCATGGCAGCCCCTCCGGAATATTTTGATAACATCTTACAAATTTTCAACTCTGTACATCAGAGACTGCAATTCACTATGGAAATCAGTGTGAATAATACACTTAATTTTTTGGATGTCACAGTGATGGTGAGAAAGAACAAATTCCTTTTTGATTGGTACCATAAGCCCACCTTTTCCGGGAGATACCTTAATTATTACTCACATGATCCTATTTCACATAAAAGGGGCGTGATATACGGTCTGGTGGACAAGATAGTGTCGATCTCACATCCTCAGTTCCACAAAAAAAACTTTAATATTATTATTCAGATACTTTTAGACAACGGTTACCCGCTACCGTTTATTTTCTCCACAATAACAAACAGATTGAGACAAGTTTTTCTGTGTAAAAATAGAAGTGAGGATATTCCATCATTAACTATTGAGAACAAATATTTCACTGTCCCTTACGTAAAGCACACGTCTGATAAATTTAAAAATATCGCAAAAGACCTATGTCTAGATATGGCCTTTTCTGTCGCGCACCCTCTCAAAAAATTTATCAGAACAGGCAAGGATAATTTAGATAAACTTGCACACAGCAATGTCGTGTATAAGATTCCATGCAGAGAGTGTGAAGCGACTTATGTGGGACAAACTAAGAGGCAGTTAAAAACTCGTGTAAAGGAACATAGATCTGACATTAACAGAAGTTCTGGATCCCCTTCTGTTATTTCTTGCCATCGTTTGGAAACTGACCACGACTTTGATTGGGACGGGGTTGAGATCTTAGACACTGAGCCATCTCTTCAAAAGAGACTGGTCTCCGAGCGATGTTGCATATAAAGCGACAAACATCTCCTTTAAATAAACAGAAGGATACGGAGTCTCTATCGGCAGAATATCTCCCTGTTCTTCGTTTATTCCCGCCGTGATAATCATACTTCCCCTTCCTTTCCGTTTTTCCTCCCTCTCCTTCTTTTTGGATATATATACGGTTCCGTCTCGCCACCGATTACATTGTTTAGTCAGACTCTAATAACACAACAACATCGAAATGACGCCGCAATACAAGGAAACACATTCCTAATGTACGTATTTGATACTCTGTCCACAATTTAAATTTCCTCTTCTTTTTTACATATATCATTATTACAATATTTTATACATATCAATTTTTACAGTGTTCCTTTACGCTTTCAACACTTCGGCGTCTAAGGGCGTTACGCTATGTCGCGTTAGTTTAGGATAAGCTATGTTGCGTTAATTTTAAGATTTTTATAATGACACTGAAGATGGTCCTATGAAGGGTCGAAACGTTTGTCATAGAATATAGAAAACTTTTAACATCTACATCCTGTTGCGGCTCAATTGCTCTTTTATCCTTGACTAGTAATAATAATAATCTTTTAATTATATCGCTTATATAATTTAAATCGCATTTAATTTCGCATAATATTTGAATCAATTTAAATTGTTTGATAATATTTACAATTTTTTTGTATCATATGTACGATCTCGTAGTTAGGCAAATTAAAAATATTTATACATACATCCCGATAAATAAACCATACTTCTCTTTTAGACTTGTGCGAGAGCAGTATATTTCAAACGCTTGTTGAGGTCATGTTTATACAACATTCAGTAACAGACACAGTACAGTACAAGACACCGTGCAGTACAAGACAAACGTTACCGGAAAACGATAAAATGTCAAACAAGAAATTGTGGGATCATTTTATAGACGTAAAAGATTTGGTCGCGGAGTGCATCCACTGTAAAAAAAAAAAGACACTTCGGAGAGTACTGCACTAGTCATAACCCATTTAAAAACGCACTTAAGAATGCACGGTATAAAAAATATAAATAGGTCGGTATGACCTACGTCATTATTATACAAAGATTCGCGACGTTGATAAAGCAACATGCAATTTATGTGACAAAACGCTTGCTTTAGACAGTGCAAAAAAGCACTTAAATAACGTACATCCAGGATGGGAAAAACAGAATCAACATGCGTAAGTACACATTTAGAAACTTTTTAAAATACCAACAGTTATAAAATTAATGTAATAATATAAAGATCAATATCTAAAGAAGATTGAGAGAAAAAGGCTTTTGTCAGGGCATTTATAATAGTTATTTGTTTTCCGATCATAAATGTACACATTTAATCGTATTAAATTAATAATAACACAGCCCCACAAAAAAAAAAAAAATTTCTGTCCGGCGGACCGGACTAGTCAATTCTTACGTACTTTGGGTCGCTAAATCCGAATCCGAGGTCAGAATTCAAAAGTTGGTTCGTTTTTTAACCTCAAGAAACATATTTTTTTAGTACATTTTGAGCCGTAATGAAAAAGCGCGAGCTAGTTTCGAAATTCTGACCGTGGATTCGGATTCAAAAGCTTGAATTACATAACAATTGACTAGATTTTTTTTAATAAAAAATGGCAGGTCCAATATGGCGGACTCAATATGGCGGATGTTTTTTCAAATTGATCCGATTCGCTTGAAACTTGGTACTCGGGGGTTTTTGTGGTCGCTGAGTACGAATCTGATGTCAGTTTTCCAAAATTCAAAATGACAGATCCAGTATACCTGATGAGTTTTTGAAAATTGATCAGATTCGCCTAAAATTTGTTACTGCAGTCCCATGTAGCCCTTTGCATCCTCTAATCACAAGTAAGTTCGTTATGAAGAGTTCAGTTATAAAAAAATACGACTGTAACAGAAAAATTACTCCTTTTTTTATGGTATCTTACTCTTTTAATTTCAAAAGATCTGCGCAATGGCTGTCTTTTAGATTTCCTCTTTTCCACAGGAATATTTCGTTTGAGATTCCAACAGAAATCAGCCATCATGTTCACATCCCACCTGCCTTGATATCGATGCTCAATTGATTTAATGTCCTGATAGAATCTTTTTCCCTGTTTCTCGCTAAAATCACCTAAATTTTCTGGGAAGTAGTCTATATGAGAATCTAAAAAATGCAGTTTTAGATTCATTAAACAGCCTTGTTTTTTATAGTCTTCTACCATGGTAGTTAAATCAATTGAGCATCGATATCAAGGCAGGTGGGGATGTGAACATGATGGCTGATTTCTGTTGGAATCTCAAACGAGATATTCCTGTGGAAAGAGGAAATCTAAAAGACAGCCATTGCACAGATCTTTTGAAATTAAAAGAGTAAGATACCATAAAAAAAGAAGTAATTCTTCTGTTACAGTCGTATCTTTTTATGACTGAACTTTCCATAACGAACTTACTTGTGGTTAGAGGATGCGAAGGGCTACATGGGACTGCAGTAACAGGCGAATCTGATCAATTTTCAAAAACTCATCGGGTATACTGGATCTGCCATTTTGAATTTTGGAAAACTGACATCAGATTCGTACTCAGCGACCATAAAAACCCCCCGAGTACCAAGTTTCAAGCAAATCGGATCAATTTGAAAAAACATCCGACATATTGGGTCCGCCATATTGGATCTGCCATTTTTTATTAAAAAATCTAGTCAATTGTTATGTAATTCAAGCTGTTGAATCCGAATCCACGGTCAGAATTTCGAAACTAGCTCGCGCTTTTTCATTACGGCTCAAAATGTACTAAAAAAATATGTTTCTTGAGGTTAAAAACGAACCAACTTTTGAATTCTGACCTCGGATTCGGATTCAGCGACCCAAAGTACGTAAGAATTGACTAGTCCGGTCCGCCGGACAGAAAATTTATTTTTTTTTGTGGGGCTGTGTAATCTTTCAATTATTTCGCACATACTTTGAACAAGTTTAAATCGTTCAGATTCGCACTTTTCTATCTTTCACACACATATACATTTCAAAAATCTAGATTAGGCATTTGTTTGACGATAGTATTGCGAAACTCGAGTCAAATAGATAAAATGTTTCGTTTTTGTATGTATTCCAATTAAATATACTTATTTAAACAAAATCTATAACGATAACTCAAATCTACCACTTATTTTTTACATAGTTAATTAATAGTAAATAAAGATTTATATTAGCGAACAATCAACGGTTTTATATAATATTGAAATATACGCTGTTGATCTTTGCAAATGTATGATATTGATGCTTTAGTCGCTATCATTGAGATTATAATTGTATAATATAGTCCCAACCTGATTTATTTTAACTTATTCTACAATTTTTCGCAAAAACATTCAGTCCCTTTCGACCGCACTGATGTGTGACTGTATTTGAGTTATGTCTGTACACGTTCTGACATCAAGACAGCTTCATTTATAAATTATATAGGGGAGACCGGGGCGGGTTGTCACACTTTTCAGATACTGATTTTTAAAAAAATGTTAGCAATATTTTATAATATTGTATAGTACTTTATAATGTAGCTACATCCTTTAGGTATAAGAAAAAAAATATTAGACTTATATATATTTATACACAAAAAAGTTATTTAATTCTAAGCAAGATCGTGAAAATGTGACGACTTACCCCATACCCAGGGTTGGTTGTCACATGACTCTGGATTGATTGTCATGTATCTTTCATGTAGACGAAAAATACGAAAAACAGTTCCTGTTTTAATATTTTATTAAAGTTAGTGCTAGTTTTTGGTAAATTTAACTTAATAATATATTGCAGTGTGAATTAAACGAAAAAATAATAATTTTCATAAACTTTGTAATATAATTCTCATAAACTTAGACTAAATGAAAGAATAGTAATTCTCAATAAACTTTGTAATACTTTCATAAACTTTGAGTAAATAAAAGAATAATATTTCTCATAAACATTGAATCCCATCTCATTTGAGACAACTTACCCTGAATGGTCATTTTGAACAAAGAAGATTATATTTATAAACTATGTTGCAATGACGGTTAACTAAATACAGAAAAAATTATCTGAAACTATAATATTTCTTATGACCAAAAAGAAATTACGACTAGTAATTCCAAAAACCAACGGAACAATAAAAATAGAGGCAAGAAAAATTTACTCACGACCTCCAATTTTTAAAAAATGCTCGTAAATATCACATGCGATGTTTTTGAAACGAGCTATTTCGTACACCCGACTAACACGATAGGAGCAACCTACACTATAAAGAAGAATATTCCACTCAATGTATTAAGTGAGATATAAGCTTTGTGACAACTTACCCGTGTGACTTCTAGCCCCGGTCTCCCCTACGTATAATAAGAAATCATAAATCTATTTAAAATGTTTATTTTAAAATTAATATTACAAAAATTCAAGATATAAAACAATCTTTATAACTTTCTCTCTCTATCTCAAACCCTCCTTCACACATGAATTTTTACTCCATTTCAAATCACTGTCTACAAGAATATAATAGCATCATATATTGCATACAATTGTAATATTTAAAAATAATTATTCTTTTCTATTTTTATTTACATCAGGTTTCAATGCAGACCTAGCACTTCTAACTCAACAAATGACGTTATGAATCCCATAGGAAATCAAACTCAAGATCCACCTGCACGTTCAGTCATGTGATTTGCACGTGATTTGCACGTTCAGTCATGTGAGCCAACAAACGAGGAAGCAGGCGCACCTGATGAGTAATTATTTATTTTGTTTATATCACGCAATGCAGTGTTATCTGACTAATTAAATTTTAACTTTTCTACACAAAAATAATTTACAACTGTAATATTTTTAAAAATTACTCTCTCTTACATTTCTGTTTTAAATATTTTAAATAATTACTTTAACTTACCTACTTTTTAATTACCTCACAAAAGTAATATTTTTGTTCAACAATTTAATAATGTACAAGACTATAACACTTTAAATGCTATCGTAATTAAGATGCCTATTGCATATTTTATTTTTAATCATGCCATACGTAAATTTACAGAAATGTTTTTAGTACTCCAGAATCTTTTGCGAATTTCGGTTCTATTATACCAGACCAAAATTGGGAAATAGCGGCGAATGAAGAGCTGCAGGGATCGCCTAAAGAAGAAAGACAAAAAGACGTTCGGCTTCAAAAGCCTAAAAGATAATGATAGCTGCAGTCGCAGTCGATGCTGCTATTTATACTCCTTTCCCTATCCCCTTATTGGTAAAGAGAAGTCGGCAAAATCGTCAAATCAAATGACGTCACGTGGCCACCCCGAACATGACGCTTTCTGATTGACTGCCTCCACGCTAATCAAATGACGTCATCATTTTACCGTGAGAATCGGTGGTCATTTTTAACTTTCAATTTACGCAGTTAAAATACAAAGTAATTTTTCTAATTTTACCTAAAAACGTTAAACTTACTTCAAGTTTCCGTTAATATTTTTTCGGTTTACTATGTCTGGTGATACAAGTACTTGATGTATTTTAATATTTATTTTAGCACAGTACATTTCTTTCTAATATGGAATATCAATTTTCGATATATTGTCAATAGTCTGTTATTTCAGAAATAGTATGTTATTCATAAAATTGTGCAAAACTAACAATAAAAATTTCGAAATTAAATGTTTATTAAAGACGTTAATTTAATGCATAAACTTCTTATTATCATAGAGTTTCGTCAATTTTACGTAATTAATATTCTTACTAATTTTAAGACTACATAAATGCTAGTACCGAATAGATGTTTAAAAAATATGTATATTCAATTAAAATATAGATAATTCGATAATTGTTATACAAAAGTAAATATAATAACAGTAATCTGAACATATAGTATTACATAAGTTTTACATTACGTATTTAATATTATATTACATAGTCTATATATAACTGTATACAATTTTACAACAAAAAAAATACTGCAAACACTAAAAATTTAAAATTAATTAATTTTAAATTTTTAGTCTTCGTGAAATTATTTTTAGAATTAATTTTAAATTTTATTCAAATTTTAACTCTCCTTTTCAGTCAAGAAATATGGAATTATGATGTGTATATATTCGTATTGTTAGCTATATATAATGTAATTTATAGTAAGTAATTTAATTATCAAAGTTAAAAAAAATAAAGTTTAACTCGCGATCGCGGAAATTTTATTTTTTGTTAAATGTCATTTAATTTGTAACATTTGTAGTAGGAAAGAGACATCAGACGCGTCTTCCCGTTCGGACGAGAACGAGGACGCGGTAGAACAGGTGAATAATTGTAACACGTAAATTGCGTATGTATTGGCATGATCGCCTATAGCGATGAGGTCAAGGAATCTTCTAGAAGAAGACGTTTGACGATCGTCGGACGAAAGGACTCTCGCGTCTCTCCCGTTGTTTCGCAGAAATAAAGTAACCGTCGAGCAAGTCACATCTCGTCTCTTAATTCTTTTACGATTAAGATTTCTCTCCTCCGCGCCCTACACATTATACTTTTCAAAATATTAAGTTACTATGTTTAGTTACGTATTCGTATTTCTATTCGTATATTGTTTTCCTGCCATTTAATTTGTAACATTAAAATTTTCAAAATATTAAGTTATTATGTTTAGTTGCTGCCTGCTAGTATTTTTATTGTGCGTACCTATTCGCGTATTCCTACCTTATACCCGTATTTATATTTACTACAGATGTAAAGTAAAATCGCGGATACATAATCGTGTCCGTAATTGTGTATTGGTTAAATTCATCAGTGAGATCACCTAATCGCAATTGTGCAAAAAATGAGAAATGGGCAATAATTTGAGAGATATGCAATTTAATTAGTTTTTAATCGTAACGCGATATCATGTAATTGCTTATTATATCTCATTGCCAGAAGTATGCACCTATCTTACATACCTTACACTTTCATTTTGATCAATACGTGATGTGTAATTTCTGCAGTTTTTTCTGGCCAAATCTATTCTGGCTGTAGGTATATATCAGCCAGAGAATGAGAGAAGAAGACAGACTTTTCCTTCGAAAGATGCCGGCTGATTAACAGCGCTGGCAGACAATTATAATGGTCGATTACGAATCGTTACAATCGTTAACATAAGCGCGTTAATAAAATATAAAAAAAGTTAAATAATCACGTTCGTTCAAGAAGTATTAATTAGATAAATTTAAATTTAACTTAATTTTAATTTTTCAGTGATACGCGTAATTAACTTCTTTGACCAAGAAATATATTGAAGCAATAGAAAACAAAAAAAGAATTATATCATTAAAGAATGTAAAAAATTTTATGTTAACCGCGTTCTAATCAAAATCGTCGAGATTATATCTTGATCGCGGATATCTGAATTTGAATACTATAGTGTAAAAACACGAAACAACCAAAATATTATTTAAATATTATACGATAAATCGGTCAATAAATTAACGAATAAGCAAATAATTTTTAGTACAATCCGAGTCGCAAACCACGAATCGCGTACCAAACCGCAAAATAAACCACGAATATTACTTGATATCACCTCAGATATCAAGTGAGATACATAGAATGAGTGACGTGAGATCTAAAAAGGACGATAATTTCCGAAGCAATATATTCACGCAATAAGTATCACAATCAATATAATGAATTTATCGTATTCTCGCGCATGTGACATTTGGCTTTATAAATATTCACATGTATCATGTATATTCATATAAATATCTCGTTATTTTATTGCAAAGTGTTATTAAAATTATGTTTAATACGACGTATAAAATATGTATCATCTCAGTTTATATTATGAATTTAGTATGCAAACTGATATGAAAACTATCAACTTTGAGAGATATTTCTATATAAAAAATTTATTCTGTCCCGCGACCAAGTATTCACTGGATCTCACGTCATTTTATTTTGTTTTATTTATTGATACAAAATCAAACTATATTAAATGGATAGACTTTAAGAGATTAGGATAAAATTAACATGTTAACCTAGTCTGATTTAGTCTATCCATTTTAGGGCAACAAATCTGTGACAGTCACATTCATCTGTATTATTACGTGAGAATAATACATAAATATATTCTAATAATACATTCTAATATATTCACAGATTCATTACCCTCTTATAAAAAATTCATCATCACTCACCGACCAGATGCGCAACGGGCGGAGTTATATACAGCCACGTAGCTGCGATGATTCTGTAACACAAAAACGAAAGATTCACATTAAAGAGACGCTCAAAATGACCAATGTTTCAGAAAATAATTTTTACACACGTCTAATTCGTCTTTCAATTAGATTTATTAATATATGTATTTATTTTCTAGGAAAAATCTTTACAAGAATAATCTTTTTTTAGACGGTTTTCCTTTCTCAAATTATTTCTTACTTATCCGAGATAAATCGGCCCGAATAAATGGAAAAGCTATTAATTTTAAGATAAGAAATAATACTCACCCCAAGGTTGCTCCGCCGGGGCCTGATGCCTCCGCCAGGCCTCCTCTCAGAACGGGATTGTCGGGCCTCCTTCTCCTCCTTGCCCTTCTCGCCATTCGTTGCACAGATCGAGATCGAAATATCTGTCATAACACGATCGTAATACTTTATTAGTTTATTAGACATTAGACACTCCCGATATAAAACGATCGACGTACTACGGCGCACTTCACCTCACTCCGATTCCCGTAGCCGCACGAGGCGCGAGGTATGTCAGGAAGATCAGGTATGAGGTATGTGCCGGCGCGCAACGGCCAGCGTGCTTCGGCGTGCTTCGGCGTGCTTCGGCCATGTTCGTGAGCTGTCGGCGCGCGAGGCAAACGACGAAAATTATTTGGTCGCGCACACGGGATAATCCGACGATTAAGAGAGAATTACTTAATTCTTAATATTCTATCTTTCTAGTACCTGCGATATCATCGTGATACTCATCACGGCACACCTCGCGATGAAATAGCGTTACGCACGGAGTCGTCGCCGCTCACTCGACTGCTCGTCGGTTCGAGCGTCGCAAGCGTCGGGAGTCGAGACGTGAATCACGTGAATCGTGAATGTCGCAATGCTAGCACGGCGCGGACGACCGTCTTATTTGTAAACACTGCCTAGCACGCGGGCGGCGCGCCGTTAGATTCTGACGAGATTTCCCTAAGAAAGGAAAACTTAAAGGATTCCGACCTGTTTTTCTAGCATAGAACCTATCTTTAATAAGTTATTAGAAAAATGTAAGAATTTCTGATCAGTTCCTAATTAGGAAATCATACGTATTTGCACACGCGTAGATCTCTAGTTATTCAATTTGGATCCCAATTGGTAATTTCTAGATTTGTGCTTGGCGCTACAGTCGTCTAAGAAAAACGGAAAAAGTAGGTAATACCCATAGGAATCCTAATTGTAATACCTAATTTTTAATTTAATAAATAACATATGAATAAAATAACCTGAAAGTATAAAAAGTGTTCCTTTTCAAATCGTTTGACATTTGACTTTTATTTGCCTTATTTTTAATTAAAATGGATAGTGAGAAAAACAGAAAAAAAGCTCGAGACCGGAAAAAAACATATAGACAAGTTAGAAAAAAGGTACAACAAGAAATTCAGCAAGTGCATGCGGACGGTAAATATATATACAGCACATATATGTAAAATTTCAATATAAATTTAAATATAAATAGGAATAAATAAATAAATTAATTAATAAAAATGTAAATTTAGTTTTAGAAACAATAAATAGCGATAATAACGCTTCATATGTTGGCAATGAAGTTATAGAAGAAGAAAATTTATATCATAATGATACTTTTGCTGAAAATTTCGATAATGAAGAGTCCTTTGAGAGAGATAATATAGATATACAAATAAACGAGAATACAGAGAGTGTACTAGAAAATTTTGATTCCAAAAAAGGTTTATATCTAAAAATTCTATATTATAATATATTTACAGTAATATTCTTCATAGATTTTCGAGTTTTTACAACAATGTTTATGTTAATTTAAAAAAGGTTTCGCGTTTTATAAATTACATTTTTTAATTTTTTATTTCTTAAAACCTCAGATAGCAGTACTGTGGACATATAGCCCCCATAGACAGATAGCCCCAGTCTCTCCTACATGTACAATAATTTATCATTTTTTATATAAATAATTCGGATGTAGAAGAAATAGAAGACGAAGTGGCAAAAATTAAAAAATGGGCTTTACAAAACAATATTTCT
The DNA here is from genome assembly GCA_030770225.1 of Temnothorax unifasciatus. Classification (NCBI taxonomy): domain Eukaryota; kingdom Metazoa; phylum Arthropoda; class Insecta; order Hymenoptera; family Formicidae; genus Temnothorax; species Temnothorax unifasciatus. Next base: position 16,454 of record JASTWK010000879.1, read on the forward strand.
CAAGTAGCACTACAAGAGTTAATAAATATCTTGAGAAATAATCTTTTACCACAATTACCATTATCTGCAAAGTCTTTTATTGGAACAAAATATAGTTTTAATATCGAAACTTTTGATACAGAAGAATAGCAATATCAATATGTATATTTTGGATTACGTGAAGGACTACAAAAATGCGTTAATACGGCTTTGCATACTCATGAAATACCTTTGCAAATAAATGTGGATGGTGTACCTGTATACAAATCGAGTCGAAAACAGCTTTGGCCTATTCCGCAAAGTTCATCATGATCCAGATATATATAAGCCATTTGCAGTCGGCATATATTGTGGTAATAATAAGCCTAATAATATTAATCAATATTTAAACAAATTTGTTGATGAAATCAATATACTACAACGCAATGGCTTACTTATCTCAAATCGTTTAATAAAACCTTATATTAAATGTTTTATCTGTGACAGTCCAGCTCGTTCTTTTTTAAAAGGAATTAAAAGACACGGAAGGTTTAGTGCATATGAAAGATGTACCGTGTATGGGAAAAGAATAAGTAATAAGACTGTTTATGATGAAACAGATGCATTAAAAAGAAGTAATGAGAACTTTAGAGCACAAAGTGATTCAGAACATCATATTGCGATCACACCATTACTCGGTATTATTCCAGAAGTTGATATGATTAAATCATTTGTGTTGGACGTAATGCATTTAGGATATATTGGTGTCATGAAAAAATTGTTAGTGGATTATTGGATGGAGGGTAACTTGATGGCAAGATTGAGTCGCATACAAAAAAAAGAGCTTTCAAGAAGACTTGATACTATTCGAAAATATATACCAATTGAATTCCAAAGAAAAATTGGTCCTTTAGTTAACTGTAGAAAGTGGAAAGCAATGGAATTTCGATTTTTGCAAATTGGAAGTTAGTAGAAATAAATTTTTTATTATTAAAATTAATAGTTTGTAAAAAAAAATTGCTACTTAAAAGTACAAAATAACTTATCTTACCTGAGTATAAAATACTCAGATAACTGAGTGACTCAGATCACTTGAGTGTAAATGGAAAGCAACTAATAAATTATGTGATAAAATTTAGTTCGTATTTTTGTATTTGTTTAAATTTTAAATTGTAAATTGATTTATTTTTAACAGATTTCCGAAAGATGAGGAATATTTAAAAAAAATGGCTCGATTTCTGCGGCATTGAAAAAAAAATTCTAAACACTTGCACAAAGTTGTGTGCAAACCATTTTGAAGAAGATGTTATAATTAAAAGAGTTGGGCAGACTGTTCTCGCACCTAATGCCGTCCCGAGTATACTAAAAAAAAAGGGAATTCTAACAACGAAGATCCTGCAGTAAAAGGTAAAAATTACTACATTTATATGTTTTATATGTTTTTAATTGAAATAAATTGTAATTAATAAATTAATTTATCAATGTAGATGACGACACGGTGATCTGTGATGGTATCATCACTGAGGACACGATAGTGATTGACAGTTCTATAGAAGACAAAGAAGCTCCTGCTACTTAAAATTTAAATTTTGTAAATATTTTATTTGACAGTGGAATAGGCCTACTGGGGAAACCACTTAAAAAAAAACGCATCAACAATAGTACCTCAACGGTGATGTGGAAATCTATTGGCATTGAACATATACTATAATGTTCCTTTCTAGTCGTTACATCGAATATTAAATTAACAGAGAATCGATGTAACGACTTAGTTTCTCCGTCAATTATTGAATTTCAACGACCAAGTTTATTTTTTCACACTAATAAAGGCTATATTTAGGGCCGAAACGTCTGTATTTGTATTGTTTAAAATATAATTTTAGCACAAAGATCTTGCTTGTTCGCCAGCCCTCTTATTTAAAATTTGTTTTGTATAAAACGAACATTATTAATTTATTATTTATATGTAAGCGGGCGATATGTTGCGTCTCACATTACCATTTTTTCAAATACATTAGAATTCATTTCGGGCATTATTTTTGCACATTACTTAATAAATACATCAAATTAATGAAGACGTGTGTTTCTCTTAATTGTATAAGAATGGAATTAGTGGTGTTACCGGTGGCGATAAACGAAAAGGATACGCACGATGACAGAAATGTAAGCGGGTTATCTTAATCGATGTAACGACTTAATTTATCCGTTAATACTCGATGTAACGACTTAGTTTCTCCGTCAATTATTGAATTTCAACGACCAAGTTTATTTTTTCACACTAATAAAGGCTATATTTAGGGCCGAAACGTCTGTATTTGTATTGTTTAAAATATAATTTTAGCACAAAGATCTTGCTTGTTCGCCAGCCCTCTTATTTAAAATTTGTTTTGTATAAAACGAACATTATTAATTTATTATTTATATGTAAGCGGGCGATATGTTGCGTCTCACATTACCATTTTTTCAAATACATTAGAATTCATTTCGGGCATTATTTTTGCACATTACTTAATAAATACATCAAATTAATGAAGACGTGTGTTTCTCTTAATTGTACAAGAATGGAATTATAGTGATGTTAGCGGTGGCGATAAACGAAAAGGATACGCACGAAAACAGAAATGTAAGCGGGTTATCTTAATCGATGTAACGACTTAATTTCTCCGTTAATACTCGATGTAACGACTTAGTTTCTCCGTCAATTATTGAATTTCAACGACTAAGTTTATTTTTTCACACTGATGAAGGCCATATTTAAGGCCGAAACGTCTGTATTTGTATTGTTTATAATATAATAATTTTAGCACAAAGACCTTTTGTTTGTTCGCCAGCCCTCTTATTTAAAATTTGTTTTATATAAAGCAAACATTATTAACTTATTGTTTAAAAAATAGACAATGCGCCCCTATTTCAGTTAAATATGTTTTAAGACTGTAACCAGTTTAGGTTAAAGTATTTCCAGTTATATATGTTTTAAGACTATGACTATTTCAGGTTTAAGTATTCAGCGAGGGAGAGTTGACGTAGGGCTACGTCAATTGTCCCTATTTCATGTTCAAGTATTCTGCGAATGACAATTGACAATTTACTCACGACCTCCAATTTAAAAAAAATGCTCGTAAATATCACATGCAACGTTTTTGAAACGAGCTATTTCGTACACCCGACTAACATGATAGGAGCAACCTACACTATAAAGAAGAATATTCCACTCAATGTATTGGCTGCGGTCCACTTGACGCTACAAATGCTTCGAAGCATTCCTCTTCTCTTTTCTTTCAATGAAGAAAGAAGGAGAAGAAGAACGCTCCAAAGCATTTGTAGCGTCAAGTGGACCGCAGCCATTAAGTGAGATATAAACTTTGTGACAACTTACCCGTGTGACTTCTAGCCCCGGTTTCCCCTAATTGGCAGTCCATTCTGTGGTGGGGGTATTCCATAATTTTGGCATTCCGTTCTTATCGCCCCATCCGGTCAAATTTAAGGAAGTTCTACTGTACTACGCAACGCGAAGAAAACTTAGGCAGACTCAAGGCAGGCTTGATCAATGTGAAGGCTTCGACTGCTGAAAATAATAGTAAACTTCGTTTAAGTAAGTTTTAGTGTTGTTAGAGATTAATTTAATAATATTTATATTACCTAATAAGAAAATGTTTTCAAGTAAAAAATATTATTTTTATTTAACATTGCATTTGTCTATTTTTTTAGATGAGTTAAATGACAATGACATTGACGGATATGAAGAATATTTATTATGGTTGAAAAATAATTCTAATCCATGGCACAAAGTTAGTGACTACTGGTCTTTGACTTCTAAAAAACGACTCAAAATTTTGCATCAAGTAATCAATCTTGTCCTGAATATATGGATCAGTTTCCAGCTTTCTCTGATCCATTAGGCTATCTGTTAGTGAGTACATCATATTATTTTAATATAAAGAATACAAATCGTTATTTACTATTATAAATATATATTGTATTTTCTGTTTGTATGTATGTGTATGTATAATGTACGCGCACATGCGTATGCGTTGTACAGATACATAAATAATATATAATATAAATGCTACCATACCTTAATTTTAGCTATGGTGGCTAATCTTTTTTTTCGTGTAAAAAAAAGAAATACAAAAGTGTTGCAAAGTGGCATATTACCCCCATGGGGGGTACTTTGCAACACTTTTGTATTTCTTTCTTTTTAATAGTAAACAATCAAAATATTTCATTAAAACCATATATAAATAACAGATAAAAGAAGAAAAAAGAAGACCAGTATGCAAAGATACCTCAAAAAGAAAGAAAAATAGGAAAAAAATCATATTTTTCTTAAGTGTGGCATATTCCCCCGAGTTATCCTATTTGTAAATTATTAAGTTACATGTGCATATTTTTTTTCCTTATTATTTGCATTTTTTCTTGCACTTATTTCATTCTGAAGGTGTGCAATATGTTATTTCTTATAAAAACCTAGATTAAAAAATACAATTTTTGGAATAGATTTTTTTCAAAACGGGAAAAATGTGAAAAATTGCCGAAAAAAAATGATTAGATATAATCACATATAATTATATAAAATAATAATTATAAACATTTTGAAAGAGCCAATTTTGCGTTTAGTTGAGCCAACTAAATTATATAGTACTTATTATCAAATAGCTTAGTGATAAATAACAAACAGTTTGATAATTAGTACTAAATTGTGAAAGAGTTATCTGAATGATTTGGTGACAGTTACTCAATTATTTAGTAAGCAATTTGGTAATTTAGTAAGTATTACTAAATTTCGTAAGTATTACTAAATAATGAGATTATTCTTTACTGTGCGGAAGCGTAGGCATTTGTTAGCGGTGGCGCTTCAGGGAACCGAGAGCGTTGCACGGATCGAATCGTGAGCCACAGCCACGTGAGCGTGCATGCACGGTCGTGTCCTTGCGGCAAGAATTTAAAATATGTATTAATATTTTACTCTTTACATTTACTGTGGATTTCTTGTATTCATATACAATGTGTGTGTGTATGTACATATATATATATATATATATATATAAGATATATATAAGAAAACAATAATCGAAAACTACACTTACACGTAATAATTGAGTAAACGCGAAATAATAGCGTAACTAAGATCAAACATGAAGTATCGCGAAATGATTGTGCGTCACGCTCGGAGCGCGTGAACGCCACGTCCAAAGCCACGCAGAAATTCTGTCGCTGAATTAACGCAAGTAATAGTCGTAGCGCAAGCAACGTCCCAACGCAATTATGACCGAACGCAACACGCTATCGCCAGCGATATTCTAACGCGAAGAATGATGGGCCGAGACACTCGGTATAACCCCGAATACTGTAACTAACGCGAAATTACGGAGTTACCGCGAGCAATCATAGCACGTATCATTCGAGCAAATAATAAATCCACGCGAGGGCGGTGTCGTAGCTTTATACAAAGAATATTACCTCACCAATGCTCTGCTCCCTTCTGAGGATTCCTCGCCGTCGCCCCAAGGGTCGAGAGATAGCCGCCAGGAAGTCAACCGTCTACTTGTGAGGACGATCCAGGAGTGCTCCCGAAAATTCGCTCGATGGCGGAATCGATTGCACGCCCCACCCCGGGCGTACGCGGCCGCTCGACGCTTTGCGCGGGCCAATTAGGGGTAAGCTCGCAGGCTCGCGACGTATTCTTGTGCAGAGCCGTCAATCACGGCTCCCGCAGGGCGCTTAATGGTTCCTCGCTCGCGCGGCGATTTCGCCGGGATCTTTCCCGGCAGCGGATCGGACGCTAATTTCCTCGTGTTCCTCCCTCTCGGTTCGGGAATGGCGGCCGTCCATCCCGGAGTCCGGTCTGCAGAGGAGGAGGCAGGTGAAACTTATTCTGCCCCGGCGCCGGGGCCCTGCTTCTACGGGTCTGTCCGCCGCTGTGTCACGCGCCGCGCGCGTGCCCTTCTGCACTGCTCCCTTGTGCCCGTCGGCCCGCGAGCCTCGCCGCGGTTCGCTTGCGTCGATCGATCTCTCGGCTCGATTCTCCTGGCTCGTTCCCTTTCCCGTTGTCCTTCATATTCCCTCGGAGAAAATCTATCTCTCGTCTCGGTGAGGCGCCAGCACGCATTATACAAAATAAAATAAACAAAAGGATCAGAACATGCAAACGCGCTTAATTATGCCCCTGGAGATCTCGCATCGATTCTTTGGACTGTCCTCGGGCGCGAAACCCGCGATTTATGACGGCGAATCGATGCGAGATCTCCAGGGGCATAATTAAGCGCGTTTGCATGTTCTGATCAAGAGCGTCCATAGGATTTTTTCCAGGGGAGGGCATGAAATATGCTAGCCAAGAAGCATATGTCTGTAGCCATTCGAATCAAAAGTTCCTTTTTTCATTGACTTTTTTGAAGTTGAAGTTTTTTTCCGGAATCCATGTGTTCATAAAAACTTCAAGTTTTTTCTCGCAAGATAAGTCTGAGAGCGCCGATGTATCGCCCGATATCAAAAACGTTGATGCTAATGGTAACGTTGGATGAAACTGAAGGAATGGTTGAAGTCAATGAACAAGTAGAAGTAAAGGAAGTTGAGGAAGGCGAGGCCAAGGATGGAATTTCAGACTGGTCGTTTGTCTCTATCCTCGGTTTTTTAAAAAGGTTTCGTATGTCCATGCCCGAATATTTTATATTATCTATGATAATAATTTTAAAAAAGTTTTGTATGTCCATGCTCGAATATTTTATATTACCTATAATACCTATAATAATAATTTTAAAAAAGTTTTGTATGTCCATGCTCGAATATTTTATATTACCTATAATACTTATAATAATATTTTAAAAAGAGCTATCAAGAAGATTTTTTCAAAAAGGTCTCTTCTTGATAATATACAGTGTCCCAAGTTGCTGAAATAGACGAGAGCGTCCCCCACTAACCTCTCATTATCCAGTGACCAGTACCTATTTGAATTCGAGTTTGGGGTTTGGGTGAGTTGCCCGGGTCAATGCTTAATTTTTGCTGATTCCAGGGGGGGGCAAATGCCCCGTCTTGCCCCCCCCTGTGGACGCCCTTGGTTCTGATCCTTTTGTTTATTTTATTTTGTATAATGCGTGGCGCCTCACCGAGACGAGAGATAGATTCGGTCCATTGGTTTGTCGGTTTGATTGTTTGTCCTCGATAATCTCGGAAACCAATGGACCGAATTTTTACCAAAAGTATATGAACCTATTTCATATACTTTTTTCAAAGAATTGTATATAAAACAGGAATAGAATTTCCCGGGGAGTGCCATAAAGTGTATAATTTTTTGTTACCGATCTTTTTGGAAACCGGTATCAGAAGTTTTTTGAATTTTTCGAGAAATAATTGATCAAATTTTAAAGAATTGTATATAAAACAGGGGTAGAGTTTCCCAGGAAGTGCTATAAACTGTATAGTTTTTCGTTACCGATCTTTTTGGGAATCTGTATCTTTTTGGAAATAGGTTATGAAATTTTTCCAATTTTTTAGGAAATAATTGAGTAAATCTCAGAGAGAGAGAGAGAGAGAGAGAGAGAGAGAGAGAGAAAGAGAGAGACTAATTATATATGAATCAAATGCCAATCTAAAAATGTGTCAATTTGTCAATTAATATTCAAAAAATAAGAAGAGAGAAATTTAAAAGAAAGTAATGAACGGAGAAGATAAGAATATTAAAAAGGAAGAAAATAATAATGATTATAAAAAATGTAAGTATTTAATAAAAACAATTCTGGTTTTTTAAAAAAATGTATAAATTTAGAATTTTAATTTAAATAAATAATTAAGGTAAATTTAAAAAACAATTTTAATTACAGTACTGAACGATAATTTAGATGAAATTCTGAACTGAGGCTTATAATAAATTTGAATTGAAGCAAAATTATATAAGTTAGAAATTGAAAGGAAGAAGATTATTACAAGAGGAAAGTGTAAGCGAGAAGATGGGGATAAAAAAGGAGAAGCAAAGAGAAGACTATAAAAAGATATACTATAATAAAGATAATGCAAAAAGTAGAGCGGAAAAATTTATACATTATATAAATAGATGTAATACATTAGATTTATATAAATCTTACATATTTATTAATAGAGCGTAAGCGTGTATGTGTATAAAAGTGAGAGAAAGAGAGAGAGGAGGGGGAGAGAGGGATGTAAATGTAAGCGGGAGTGTGTTGGTATGTGCATGTTTTGACATTCAGTGCTCCTCGCCAGACTTCAATTCAATCCTTGTTCTCTTTATTTCACACATAAATGGTTAAACTTTTATCTGCTATTTTCACGTTTATATTTAAGTAAACTGTGGTTAGTTTATAAATGCTTATTAAGGAAAGAGGTGGATTAGCGGATTAGAGAGTGGCAAAGTTAAAATAATTGAAGGAAGTGACGTCAACAGAGGTATACATGAATTGTCTTAATATATTTTTTAAGTTGGTTATAATACAAATGTAAGATATAAATTTAATTTATATAAAATTAATGTAGTAATTAAAGAGAATCTCAAGATAACAACAAAAAATATGAAAAATTAAAAATATTTAGGAAGACGGGAAAAAAAGAAAATGTATAAAAGGAAAGGTCAAGAAATAGAAAAGGGTGAAAAAAGGTGCGATTTAAGAAAATTAGAAAGTGAGTTAAAGAAAGGGAAAGAAAAAAAATTATAGGTAAGATTAGGTTTGAATAATAATTGTTTTTAGATTAATAGAATAATTAAGTTAAAAAATTGAAAATAGAAAAAGGATTAGGGGAAAGAAAAGAATAAATTTTCAACTTTTTAGTTAACCGTAATTTAATTATAATTGAGATTTAATAATTAATATTAATAGAATAATTGAGTTTAAAAATTGAGAGTAGAATTTGTACAAAAATAAAAGATAGGAATACTTTTTTTTTAATGCCTAAGACAAAGTCAAAATTTTGAAGGAAAACTCCTCAGGCTAGAAGAAAAGATCTTAGAAGACAACATGAAAATGCAGGAGAGCATGACGAACGCGTGTTTAAAACAGGTATGGTAAGATCTAAGAAACATGCTCAAGAAAGTAGTATACAACGAGAATTGCAAATGTTGATACAGCAAACGCAATCAAATGAAAATAGGAATCGAGAATCGACATCTCAGACAGCAAAGCGTCTTGAAAGACAATGTTTGAGGACGTCAATCAATAAAGAACATGAATCAAATATTGAACATATACGTCGATTGGAAAAAAGATCGATTAAATAAAGTAGAGAGAAGGAGTAAAGAAACAAGTCCGCAGCGTAAAAGAAGATTAGAGGAACAACGACAACGAAAATCCACCGCATAATCTAAAACTAAAAGTCGGAACACCAATTATGTTATTACGTAATCTGAATCCACTAAATCTATGCAATGAAACTAGGTTGCAAATTATAGTAATGCATACAAATATTATTGAGGCGATCATTTTAAATGGAGCAGCAACGGGAGAAATTGCATATATAGCACGAATTCCGATGATACCAACTGATTTGCCGTTTTAATTTAAAAGACTGCAGTTTTCCATAAAGGTATTCTTTGCAATTACAATAAATAAATTACAGGGTCAAACTTTTAAATATATTGGGATAGATTTGCGTATAGATTGTTTTTCGCATGGATATAATTATATGTAGGATTATCAAGAACAGAAAATGCAGAAAATCAATTTATATTAATACCAGAGAGTAATAAAACAAAAAATATCATTTATCCAGAGGTGTTGTGAAAAAATAAATATATCTATATATATAAAGACAAATGTCCTGACTGACTCATCAACGCTCAGCCCAAACTCCTGAACTTAGAAACATGAAATTTGGAGAGTTTATTCTTCTCATGACGTAAGCACTCACTAAGAAGTATTAAGTTATTTTTATTTATAGTGGAATAGGCCTACTAGGGAAATCACTAAAAAAAAACGCATTTACCATAGTACCTCGAGAGTGATGCAAAAATGTATTAGCGTTAAATGTAAATATACGCTATCACCTATTTGCGTGTTTTATTACATATGTTCTCCGGGACGAAGCCCGGGTAACCAGCTAGTATATATATATATATATATATATATATATATATATATATATATATATATATATATATATATATATATATATATATATATATATATATATATATGTATAAGTTATATACATATTTTGAATTTATCTCATTCAATTGCATTCTATGAAATGCATAACAGATAATGAACATTTCTTTACACATTTACAGATCGAAAGAGATTTTGAAAAGAAATATCCGCAATATGCAGAGATAAATTGATTGTACCATGGGACTCGCATTTTGAAAAATTGTACAAACTTTTAAAAAAAATCTTTCAACAGGAGATTGACTTAATAAGATTCTTATAAAATCGCAATCTTTGGATTTAAGTAAATATTTAATTTATATCTTTTTTTGGTTTTTTGGTTCTTCATAGAGAAAGCTTTGTTTTCGTGAAAAAAAATTTTTTTAGGTATCTTTGGCAACGTGTTTAGAATGTTCTAAAACGTTGAAAAATTACTTTTGTACAAAATGTCCGTGTGTATGTATGTATGTATGTCTGTATATGTGTGTGTGTATGTTGTTGTCTGTATGTGTTCTAACTTCCGTAATTTTTGAGATATTGGGATGTTTTTTTTTAATCAATAGAGTATCATATAAGGAAGGTTGGTATTGAATTTGGCGATAATCGGTAAAGGGTTTTTTTTTAATTTTGAATTTTTTTAGAAATGTCCGTGGTTGCTCTAACTTTCGCAAATTTGGAGATATTGATCTATTTCTAATTGTATTATATTTTTCAGTCTTTCCTACCCCTATTTCATATATAATTTTTTAAGATTTGGTTGATTAGACTTAGCTTTATACGTGATCAAAAACAAAATTAATATAAACGAAAAAGTATAATTAAAGAAAGTTAAGGAAGAATAGAGGCAGATAGACTTTTAGGAAAAAAGTAAGAAGATGCAGCTTGTAAATTTTATGAAAAAATTTGAAAAAAATTGTGCAAATTAGAAATTTGCACTTGGCTTCCTCATCAAATTGAGATGTGGAAATTTACACATAGCAAAGTCACAATTTTGAAGTGAGAGAGTAGGAAATTAGCAAATTGAATCCACAACGTATTGCTACGCGCGAAAAGCTTCCTCTATGAGGAAGCCAAACTAAAAATCATGCATCTAATAAAATACAAGATTCCTCATAGAGGAGCTTTGAGCGCGTATAGCAATACGTTGTAAATTCAATTTGCTAATTTCCTACTCTCTCACTTCAAAATTGTGACTTTGCTATGTGCGAATTTCCACATCTCAATTTGATGAGAAAGCCAAGTGCACTAATTTGCACAATTTTTTATATTTATTTGTTGATTGTTGTTGACCACATTTCGTAAATGCGGTTTACGAAAATCTCCCTGCCCCTGAACGTCGAGCCAATTATTTCTCGGCTTTATTTGACGGTTCGCGGAGGATAATATTCTTTTTTTGGTTATTTTGGACCCTCGGGAAAACAATACATTCCACGAGGCGCGAGAGAGAGCTCCCGATAGCTCTCCATAGTGGGAGCTCTTCAAAGCAAGGCTTGTGACCAAGTGATTGTTGACATTGTTGTATCGCTCGCGATCAATAACGCTCGTTTAAATTCGTATAATCGTTTACATAATTTTTTATAAAAAATTTATTTAGTATTTTCTAACGTATTTTATTTTGATAAATTAGAAAACACTAAATAAATACTAAAATTTATATAATTATTAACACAAAACAACTCTTGCTTGCTTTCGCAGTCTCTGTGCGTACTGAACATCGAGATTGAGCCGCAGCTTTTGCTCTACGCAATGTTTCTGCCCTCACTGAGCTGGCCTTCAAATAGCGTTATTCTTTGATAGATGATACCACCCCAGTCAAACTCCCCGCTTTTAAAACACACGATCTAGTACTACAAAGCAAATATCAGCATTACGGAAAAAGATAAATAAAAAAAACTGTTATAAATCATTTTAAGGATGGATTGGATATCTATATTCAAAGTTTAAAAACCGAACAGGCTTTCGAAATGTAGCGACTCTGATACTGCAGCAAAGATATCTTCTTTCCAGATCGTATTGCACTTTTTGCACTAAATAAACTTGTAAAACGTGATATAGAAGTGATACGTCGATATGGAAACAAAAGCAGAAGAGAAAACACATTGAACAAATAAAATGTCCTCGTAAAATGTACCTATATAATTAAATATACGTAACGTGTATTATAAATTATATTTTCTCAATCGCTCCCAATATATGAATAAACTTCAATAAACAAAACGCAAGCAGGGATGGTCTATTAATCAAACGTGTATACGAATCATGTGCGCTATTAGTCGTGAATGATAACCATTGTGTAAATATAAGGAACAGATATTAGTGATTAGGACTAAAGAATCAAGACTAAAGTTAAATGCACGATGAAAAATACAGGCAACAGAAACAGAGAATAACACAGACAATAGATTTTTAACCTATCGGAAGCCGTGTATTAATGCAACACCAGCTTTATTCCTGATTTCTTATTTCTAATCGCTAATATCTTGGCATGGTAACTTATTGCGTTTCGGTTTGGGGAAATTTCTGAACTTTTTTTTTCGGTTGTACCTCGATCGTGTACGATCCTATATAAGCCTAAGCTCTTTTTTAATTTACCTCTACTACGCGCGGATCCCCGTAGGGCAATTTGCTGTCTAAGTGATCAATAAAGTATCAAATTACAATCTTTTAACAATGAGACATCGGATTTCACAAGGTAGAAACCCATCGGGGGTAAACAAATTAAAATTTTTAATTGAATTTAAATTACATGTTATAAATTATCTTGTAAAATTGTTATTTAAAAGAATTTTATTACAACAATTTTTATATTATAGCGATTATAACGATGATCTATACATGATGATATTGTTAGAATCAATTATAAAAAGTATATTTGAGAAACTATCGAAACGAAAGACATATGTATGTTACTTTTCATTGACGTGTTATAATTTATTTATTTCTTGGAAAGATTATATATTTCACAATTGATATAAATTAGAAATTTAGATTAATCAATTTTTTAAATAAATAATCTAGATGCGTGCTCACGCATCTAGATGCATTATTTTATCTTTATCGCTCATTAGAACAAAAATAGAATACGTGCTGTGTCTTATTAGCCGATTGTGAAAATACGAATACACGAAGCAAAATAAAGTAAACGGCGAGATTAATTTATCACATATTGGCAACACCGGACATTTACACAAGTGAAATTAAACGGAAGCAATCAAAGATATTCGAGAACAGAGGCATTTGGTAAACGAGACAAAATACCTTTAGTATCAAAGCTTATTCGAAAGCGCCCGCGGCGCGTGGAATCTATACAATTTGATTCAGACAGGTTGGATAGGCAGGAGAAGGTAAGATAATAGAGATAATTCATACGCAAACAACATGAAATTCAAGAAGCTAATAGGTCGTGTTGCGTACGTATTCGTCGATGTTTTCGATATCTGATCTCATTGTGGAGCTTATTGTAGCCAATCCTGCAGCCTTTTGCCAAGTTAGAAAATAATCTCTCTGCCTTCGACACGAGCATAGTAGTCTTCGTCAATCAATAAAGCCTCGATGACGACTAAAATCTTGTGCACATACGGTCGCACCAAATCGTCCAGTTTATATAGAATACGGTCAATGACTTTGACCAGTAAATAACGTTCTTGATCCTCAAGGGTAGGTGAAGGATTTGATTGAACAACAGTCCAGCGCCGAATTCTCTCGCCTTATCGGTTATTTGTCTCAAAGAGGCTTTACGCATCGGAGGAGTTACATTTTTTATCTTTAAGAGCAGCTTTATGATTTTTTTTTCTTTCTGCTCTTCAGGACTTAGCGTTTCTTCGTCCACGTCGATTAGTATATAGCTTGTCAAAATATTGCGAGTCTGCGGACCGTTGCCCTTCTCTGTCTACTTCATTAATACTTTTATTGTCCGATTATAATAAATATGCGAAGCGCAAAGATGCAATGCAATTTCATAAAAGAACCTACGAATTAACAAGTATACATCCATAGATGTATACATATAATAGACTGAACATTTCCATTGGAGAGCTTGCGGTAAGATCTGACGGACAGAAGATATGCTTGCAATGCTGCTATCCTTTTCTAATCGTCACAATTTTCCTTTTGATCCGTTTCCCGCCGTAGCGCGCAGAAAAAATCACATGATAAAAATTGACAGACTATTAAGTACTTTAAGTTGAGATTTGATTACAAAGGAGAGGGTGTTAAAATCGCCATTTTTTGCCCTTAACGGGAACCTTTAAAACATGCATGCTTTGTTACTTTATTTGAGGTTGAAAGAAGAAGGAAATAATATTATCTTCACCAGGAAAATGCGGGAAATATTTTAGAAGCGATAATGAATGTCTTTAAAATGTGTGTCCTACCCATTCCTTCACTGCAAATCCAAGTGTATTATATTTACACGCATAAACGTCTAAAAATGACACATCAGACTGAAACTCTTTTTACATGTTTCTTTATGTGTTAAATTATGTCATTTAACACGTTTAATCGTATTAAATTAAAAGTTATTAATACGTTTCAATTGTGTTAAAAGACGTGTTTTAAAACAACAAAAAATGTAAAAAGAGCTTCAGCTAAAATATACACACTTGGATTTGCAGCGTTGTAAGTACGCAAATTTGCTGTAGGTGAAACACAAGATCTGAAAAATTTAGCTCAGAAATTCTTTGATTTAAATATAATAATTATACTCTGTAAAGCAAAAATTAAATTTATCTCCGTCATTTCTCGTGTTGATATAATAATGTCAGAAATAAAACAACAAGTATCTAATAATCGCTGTCGTTACATTCACAAACATCTTTAAAAATTAAACCGTCTATAAAATACTCGGCGTGTGTAAAGAACCTTTTTCTGTTGTAAATTATAAAATTAATGTTATATTATACAGATATTATATATGAAAGTATCCTGCATTTATATTAAAATTAATCGCATTTATTTATCCTAGTCTACTCAATATGCAATACATATCGCAATATTTTGAATTTTGAAAGCCAGTCTGGCTTTCCGGAAGGAACCATTTAATACCGAAAATACACAATGTTGTTTACCCGAGAAAAAATAATTTTGACTAATCATATATAATTGTATATGATTATGTATAGAATCATAAATGAATATATATGGGCATATTTATGATCATGTATATTTACATCTTGCTCCTTGTATGATTATATATAGATCCGTATATGATTAGATCTGACCATTCCTAGGCTGATATGACTAATATATTCTAATTCGTATGAGTAGGTACAGATTCATATATGATTAGATCTAATCAAGCCTGACTCATACCTGACTGTATATGAATTCATGTATAAACAATATATATCGAGATCTCAAAATCTCGAGATGTTTGCAACTGCGTTGCCTCGCGTATATAGAGTCACGGAGTCTCGCTTCGCGCGTACTTGGCGCGAGACACTACCGTGTCTCTTAATATATTGTTACGTGCGAGCAAAATTTTATTCAATCTTTAAATAGCCAGGAATGTAATCGATATTGATTAATTATCCGATTTCCAATGGAGAGACGGTTCTCAAGCCGCGAGTCGCAGGGCATCGAATTACGCTTATTGATAAGATCTTCCTCCTTCTTTAATATTCAAAGACAAAGAAGTGGTGAGAAGCTCGCACGGGGGGTTCTTGCCACTTGAGTATAAATAAGCGCGAAAAATGATAGTTAAGCAGTTCTGTTAGCAGAACAGTTCAGTTGTCAATCGGTTGTTAGTCAGTCGGTCAATTACTAATCAGTAAATCATTTTCCTGCGTTCGTAAACCGACAGTTATCTTTATAAACTCTGACTTCATCAAATCTTAAGACAGATCTTAATATCAATTAAAATCATCAATTAAACTTGATCTTAAACAATTGTAAGAAAAGTCTCCCGAATAAAGGTAATTTTAAATTCTAAATCTTGAAACTAATTAGAATCCTTCAAATCCATAACTCTTAACTGTCGCTGCCATTAGCGTGGCAACAGTAACTTCCAAAGATTCTTGTCGCTGCCATTAGCGTGGCAACAGAAGACTTCCTTCCTTACCTGTCGCTGCCAAAAAGTGGCAATAGGATTTCCTTTAATCTTCATACATGCCCAGAAAAGGGGGCAAAAGAGTCCAATTAAAGAGAATTAAATTTCAGATTAAACAAACTATTCAGTTAAATCAAGATCCTTTTTCATTATTTCTCAAACTAAACAAATTAGTAACTGAAATTCAAGATAATAAAATTCAAAGCATCATTCCGTATAAGTTAACTCCTTTAGATTTAATAATAAATTTTCCAAATTTTAATCTAATAAATAAATCTGACCCTCGTTATAAAATATATAAAATTCGTTATCTTTTCGGACTTGATTAACCTTTGTTTGCCACACTGGGATCAAAACAATCTCACGACCATATATTCCCTTAATTTTAAGTACAGAAACCTATGGGAAGCGGGTCTATAGCGACATCTGTCAAAAAAAAAATAATAAATTTTTTTGTAAAAACAGCTATTATTTCATTTGTTGGGGGCTATTTTAATTTTTTTATCATACATAATTTTAATTTTTGGCTATATAACCTACATAACTTTTAAAAGTAAGCTTTTAAGAAGTTCTAAAAAAATTGGCAAGTTAAAATATTGAATAGCTTATTTGTTATAACAATTTTTGTCGCTGGGGTAGATTCCATCCCAATGTGGCAAGTACGTGACGTCTACAGAAGTGTGGCAAGTAAGGGTTAATCGCACAACCTGGTCCAAATCCCGGGTAAATTACTTGAATGTTTTGACCCAAAAACGGACCAATTAACATTTACTTAACAGAACGTGACATAAATTTTTGGTAACAGCGGTGAGATACTAAAGGTTGTGTAAAAAAAAAACCAAATAAACAGTGATTAAGAAAACTAAGATGATTCGTACACCACCTCCCGAAACGGAAATTCCAACGGGTGCTGGAACAGGAGAGATGGATATCGATGAATTACGAAGGACCTTGGCTCATCAACAGCAAGTAATTCAACAATTACAACAATCGCAAAGTTCACGATTACAAAGTTCAGGAATGGCGGTCATAAATGAAGGAACATTAGGTAATTATTTACATTTTTCAATCAGAGATGCATTAGAGGCAGTACCAAATTTTGATGGAGGAAACATTCCTTTTGTATATTTTGTCGAGGGTTGCGAGGAAGCACTCAGCATGATCACGCCGACACAAGAAATAAATTTAGTTCGTGCAGTGCGTAACAAATTAAAAGGGGACGCACATAGATCAATTCTCGGGAGAACTTTTAATAAAATGCAAGAATTAGTAGAATTTTTGAGAACTAAATACGGGCCTAGGGAAACAGTTTATGAAGCTCAGGGACGTTTAGCTTACTTAATTCAGAAAAAGGACGAAAAAGTAGTTGCATATGCAAATCGTATCCGGGAATTAGGAAAGCGAATACTTGATGCACAAAGAAGGGAATCAGGGCAGATAAGCCCAGAATTTCGAAATTCAATTGAAAATCATTTAAAAACATGCTTTTTACGCGGTTTAAATAAAGAAATTATATCAAAAGAAGGAAGGTTCGAAGAGGTTGAGAGTCGCGCGATTGATGCTGAAAAAGAATTAAAGACAATTAAAATGATAAGAAACGTTGTGCTTGCTGAGAATACACCCGGTGAAAAACGAGCTTCAACACGACGTATAGAAGCTGAAATTGTAACCTGTCAATTTTGTCATAAGAAAAGCCATACAGCAGACCGGTGCTGGCAAATTAATAAATTTCAGGGAAATAATAAGAACGGAAATAAAAATACATCTGGCTATCCGCAGAACAATATTAATAATAATAATGTTAATAATAATAATCAAAAACAACCAGTAACTTCAGGTACACAGCAAAACTCAAATAATAATAATTTAAATACAACAATAATATGCAGGTATTGCAAAAAATCCGGACATACTTTAGAAGAATGTCGCAGGCGTATATATAATAATAATCTCTGCCAGAATTCACAAAATCAGGGAAACGAACAGATTCCCGTGAGGACAGGGGCGACCCCGGGAAATACCCAGATTCGTCCCACACGAGTAGTATCGGGGGAACCAGAATCAGACACCGAAGAGTAAATATAGCTGACATTGAAGATGTACCATCTGTGAAATTAAATAGTTCAAATTTTACGGGAAATTTAAAATTCTTAGTAGACAGTGGATCAGGGCCAAATATAATTAAAAAAAATTTTATTACACCTGAAACCATAGTAGACAGAAATGAAATTCTGAAACTTAGTGGAATCACAACGCATCATGTGACCACCTTAGGGCTGGCACAGATAGATATCTTAAGATGTCCAGTTGTATTTCATTTAGTCGAGGATAATTTTCCGATACCACAAAATGAGATCTTGGGTTCAGATTTCTTTAAACAATTTCAAGTAAAAGTTAATTATGAGCAAAATCAATTAGAATGGAATAATACTTATATTCCCTTTGAAGAAAAAGAAGAAACTTTCATTATTCCTTCGAGATGTATTTCACAGATGCATATTAGAGTCGCAAATCCAGAACTAAAAGAAGGATATGTACCACGATTAAACGTGACAAAAGGCATTTACTTAGGAGATGCTTTAGTTACGGTAAAAGACGACAGGGCATATTTGCAAGTAATAAATACGAATGATAAAAAAGAAAGGATATATGTTCCTACAATCAAAATATATGAGTTTGAAACAATTGAAAAGCAAATCTCTAATTCCAATACAAATTTGGACTACTTAGGTAGCTCCATTCGTAATTCAAATTCAAACTCAAACTCGGACTGCTTAGGTAGCTCCACTCATAATTCTAATTCAAATTCGAACTCGGACTGCTTAGGTAGCTCCACTCATAATTCTAATTCTAATTCAAACTCGGACTGCTTAGGTAGCTCCACTCATAATTCTAATTCAAATTCAAATTCGGACTGCTTAGGTAGTTTCATTCATAACTCAAGTTCAAACTCTGATATAATTCCAATTCTGAATTCTCAAAACTTTAACTCAAGTTCAAGATCTTGTTTTTACGTGAGTAAAGAAAAAAGGAAAGCAAAAATAATTAAAGCATTAAGACTAGAACATTTAAATACTGAAGAACGATTACATGTTGAAAAATTAATTGAAAAAAGCTCAGATTGTTTTCACTTGCCTGGAGAAAAACTTAAACATACAAATGTTTTAAAGCATCGAATTCCAACAGTAAATGAAATACCAATACATACACGACAATACAGATTTCCAGTAATTCATAAAGACGAAATAAATAAGCATCAGGTAAATGAATTATTAGATCAGAATATAATTAAGGCGTCAAAATCTCCATATAACACGCCTGTGTGGATAGTCCCTAAGAAGCCAGATTCAAAGGGGAATAAACGGTGGAGAATGGTGTTAGATTTCCGCGACCTAAATGATAAGACAGTAGGTGACGCATATCCACTTCCAAACATAACGGAGATATTGGATCAGCTGGGCGGCGCGAAATATTTCTCGGTGTTTGACCTTGCTTCAGGTTTTCATCAAATCAAAATGCATCCAGCTGATAGTCATAAAACAGCATTTTCAACGCCATATGGACATTATGAATTCGAACGAATGCCTTTTGGATTAAAAAATGCCCCTGCAACCTTTCAAAGATTAATGGATTTAGTGCTTACAGGAATGCAAGGTAACGAAATTTTTGTGTATTTAGATGATATAGTATTATACTCAAGTTCCCTTACAGAACATGCAATTAAATTTGAAAAATTAATTAAACGATTACGCGAAGCAAATTTAAAGCTACAACCAGATAAATGTGAATTTTTGAGAAAAGAAGTTACTTATTTAGGACATATAATAGGGGAAAATGGAGTCCGTCCAGACCCTAAAAAGATAGAAGCAGCACAAAATTTTCCAATTCCAAAGAGTGCCAAAAACATAAAACAATTTCTTGGATTGGCTGGATATTATCGTAGATTTATTCAACGATTTTCAAAAATAGCTAAACCATTAACTAATTTATTAAAAAAGGAAATTGATTTTAAATGGGGGAATAAGGAGCAA
This sequence comes from Temnothorax unifasciatus, assembly GCA_030770225.1. Taxonomy (NCBI): domain Eukaryota; kingdom Metazoa; phylum Arthropoda; class Insecta; order Hymenoptera; family Formicidae; genus Temnothorax; species Temnothorax unifasciatus. The sequence continues at coordinate 36,577 of JASTWK010000879.1, forward strand.
GAAAGCTTCGATATATTGAGAAACCCTTATGGAAAAATACACTCAACGTCTTAAAGTTGGGTGTGATTTCGGACCGCCAATTGAAGATTAACCAATCAAAGATGTTGAAATGATGGTTAACCTTCATTGGCGGTCCGAAATCACACCCAACTTTAAGACGTTGAGTGTATTTTTCCATAAGGGAATGCATTATGTCATGAACCAATATTGCAATATCCTGATTTTACTAAACCTTTCCTTTTATCTGGAACTGCAATCGGTGCAATTTTAAATCAGAGACAAATAGGAAAAGATCAACCAATAAGTTACGTTTCGAGAGTATTAAATGAAGCTAAGAAAAATTATTCTACAATTGAAAAAGAATTGTTAGCAATAGTTTACGCTGTGCAACATTTTAGGCCTTATCTTTATGGTAAAAAATTTAAATTAATAACCGAACATAAACCATTAACCTGGCTTCATAAATTGAAAGATCCTACTTCACGATTAGCGAGATCGAGAATTAAATTATCTGAATACAATTATGAAATAATTTACAAACCCGGAAAAATAAATGCCAATGCTGATGCTTTATCGAGAAACCCTGTGACAAATATATTTCCAATACATCTTTTATTTGATGAAATCGAAGAGTGCCCAGAAGATGATGAAGCAAGACAAAGAAATCCTAAACCTTTGCCAGTTTCGCCAAGAAGGGGAATGATGATAGAAGAACCAGAGCCGGTAGTTACAGGAATGCAAACACGTAATGCAGAGAAATCGGAAGGGGAAAGCATACCATTTACAAAAAAAGAATTAGAAGAACCGTTTATTGAACATATAGTTCATGCAGAAATACACAATAATTTAGTAAATCAGGCAAACAGTAATGAATCTTTAGAAACACACGATAACCCAATAGATCAGATAGATAACAATGAATCTTTAAAAATACACAATAACTCAGTAAATCAGATAGACAATAATGAATCTTTAGAAATGCACAATAATCTAATGAATAGGGCCCGGACGTTCGGGCACGGAGCCCGGGCACGAGCCGAGAACCGCTGCGCGCTCGCCCCCCACCATCGAGTCCGATCGCCGAGCGTCGCCGATAGTCCAGTCAAATTAGACATTTGAGCTCGGAAGTGAAGAGAGATTAGTCAAAACCTTTTTAGGGTTGTTGGGGGGATGTAGAAGAGCTTATTTCTGAATTGTCGGGTAAATCGGACCGATGGGTTTTTAAGGGGGAGAGGGGGAATAAAAAATTTCGTTTTTTCGCAATAACTCGGCGAATTTTGAACGTACATGATTTTTTAACCCCTCATTTTGTAGCTCTTTTAAAGCCCTACAATTCATTTCGTAAAGACTCTAACTTAAAATCAATATCTGTCGAGTTCTAGCCAGTGAAAGTGGGAAAAAAATGTATTTTGTCGCGGTTTTTTGCGTTTATCTCATTTCCATTAATAGATAGAAATGTGCCGCCACTGACAAAGTTGTAGGGCTTGAAGAGACCTACAAAATGAGGGGTCAGTCGTTCAGATTTGTTAAAAATTGAGCCCAGGAATGTCTCTGAAAGTCGCGCTTTTAACGCATGGCCCGAGTCCCGAACGCACTCGACTCGACACGCGTCGCGCGCCGGCGACGATCGGCGACGATCGGCCACGCGTTAAAAGGGCGACTTCCAGAGGCTTCCCTGGGCTCAATTTTTAACGAATCTGAACGACTAACCCCTCATTTTGTAGGTCTTTTCAAGCCCTACAACTTTGTCAGTGGCGGCACATTTCTATCTATTAATGGAAACGAGATAAACGCAAAAAACCGCGACAAAATACATTTTTTCCCACTTTCACCGGCTAGAACTCAACAAATATTGATTTTAAGTTAGAGTCTTTACGAAATGAATTGTAGGGCTTTAAAAGAGCTACAAAATGAGGGGTTAAAAAATCATGTACGTTCAAAATTCGCCGAGTTATTGCGAAAAAACGAAATTTTTCATTCCCCCTCTCCCCCTTAAAAACCCATCGGTCCAATTAACCCGACAATTCAAAAATAAGCTCTTCTACATCCCCCCAACAACCCTAAAAAGGTTTTCACTAATCTCTCTTCACTTCCGAGCTCAAATGTCTAATTTGACTGGACTATCGGCGACGCTCGGCGATCGGACTCGATGGTGGGGGGCGAGCGCGCAGCGGTTCACGGCTCGTGCCCGGGCTCCGTGCCCGAACGTCCGGGCCCTACTAATGAATTAAATAATTAATATTGAATCTTCACCTTTAGAAACGTTAAATATTATAAATAACACTCAAAACGAAACACTTGAAATAGAAACATACTTAGAAAACATTAACAACAATGAAAGGAATTCTTTAATTAGCGACAATAAAAATATAAATAATTTAAATTCACAAATAATTATACCATCTAATCTTTTAGAAATACTAAATAGTTTAACAGGAGATTGTGAAAATTATGAGATTTATCAAAATAAGCCTACACATGTAAATCATTGCGAGGACCACACGAAAATTGCAGAGGAAAGAACCAACGACGACAACCCGAAAGACAACCAAGAAGATCAAGTTAATGGCGATAGTGACTCCGAGGAAGAAGAAGAAGTAGAGCGAAGTGAAGAAGAAAGAGACAGCGACAGTGAAGAAGACATAGACACAACATTCAATGAACTTATGAATACAGACGAGACCTTGGACAGAACCGATAAACAAATAATAACGCGAGGACAAAAACACAGTATAATAAATAGTCGTGATCAAATATTTATGAGAAAAGAAAATTATTTATATTTCTTAACCGCAAATGGTAAACCTTGTGACGAAGGATCGAAACAACTTCATAATCAAAATTTGATACCAAAGATTAAACAAAGTAAATCAGGAAACATTGAAATTATTAAAAGGGGAAATAAAATTCATTTAATTTTAATTTGTAAAGAAGATGTTAAAGAAAAGATAAGTAGAGAAACATTAATTGAACTTACATTCAAATTACGAGAAGTAATAAAGGAAAATTCAATTAAAATAATAAATATTGCAAAAACAAAAGAAATAGATAATATTCAATGGGAGAAAATTTTAAATCAAATTCGAAAAACATTGCTTGGAATTTCAATCAAATTAATAATATGTCATGGGTTAGTAACAATACTGGAAATTCAAAAAAGAAAAGATATTATTGAAGAAGCTCATTCATCGAAAATCGGGGGACATAAAGGAATAACCAAAACTTATAATCGAATCAGACAAAATTTTTATTGGAGAAACATTAAAGCTGATATTCAAAATTATATTAGTCAATGTTTGCAATGTCAAATTAAAAAATTAGTTAGAGTTAAAACTAAACAGCCCATGCTAATCACTGACACACCATTTTCGTCATTCAAAAAAATATCAATGGATATAGTCGGACCATTACCTGAAACCACCAAAGGAAATTCCTATATCCTAACAATCCAAGAATCATCTCACAAAATTTTCTCTTGCTATACCTTTAAAATCAATAACTGCTGTTCAAGTAGCTGATGCGCTATTAAAATACTTTATTTGCATTTTCGGAGCACCTAAAATAATTTTGACTGATCAAGGCACAAATTTCATGAGTAATTTAATGAAAAAATTTACCAAACAATTCAAAATTAAACAATATAGAACAACAGCCTTTTATCCACAAGCAAATGGAGCTTTGGAAAGGTCATGGAAAATTTTGTGAGATGATCTTGGATTGTTAGGATATAAGAATTTCTTTTGGTGGTTTCAGGTAATGGTCTGACTATATCCAGATATTTTTTCGAATGACGAAAATGGTGTGTCAGTGATTAGCATGGGCTCATTTAATATTAGTTGAATATTTAAAACAATATGTGAATAAATTTACAGAATGGGATGATTTACTAGAATATGCTACCTTTTCGTATAATACAAGTACTCATGAATCCACTGGATATACTCCATATGAGTTGGTATTTGAAAAAACAGCCAGACAACCATCCAGTGAAATTGTTAATAACATTGGAAAAGAAAAAACATATGATGATTATTTATATCAGTTAATGACAAATATTCATGATCTACAAGAATTGGCTCGAGAATGTTTGATTGCATCAAAATTGAAATCAAAATATTATTATGATAAAAAGATTAATCCACAAACCTTTCAAATAAATGATCAAGTTTTTCTTTTAAATGAACCAAAGAAAGGTAAATTAGGAGACCAATATTCTGTCCACATATAATAACAGATATTTTACCTAATAGAAATATTAAACTCCTTTTTAAAGGAAAGTCAAAAATTGTTCATTCAAATAAAATCAGAAAAGTGAAATATAAATAAGATTAAAGGTGTACCGCGCAACATTTTTAATCTTATAAGATAATATACTAATAAACCTTTTTCTTAAATTGTAATTAACACAGATAAAGATGATCCTGATAATCACACTACTTCTCAATATTCAACAAATACACGGAATCATCGGATACGACTGCGGAACGTCGAACTTCAATGTGACGACTGTCTCATTATTGGAAATAGAAGAATGCAACATACCGTTAATAGAACCACATATAGAGGAAACTAATATTCAATTATTACAACTTGCGAAATTTGATACAATCTATGTAATTCAATGTAAAATTTCGATATCAAGAACAATTTATTACTGCGGAATGCACTCAAATATAGCAACTGTAACTAATGCACAAGCAGAATATATTATCGATACAACAGTTGATCAATGTAAAAATATGCATAAGACAGGAACACTTATTATAAATGTTAATAATGTAATCAATGAGTTAAAAGTAAATCAAACGACGTCGCGACCAATCACTTTTGCGGGATCAGTAACAACAGATGGACAATGTTTTGGAACACAATATTCAGATCCCTATGGGACATGGCAAAATGTAGTTGTGCAAGGAATAATAACCATTAGTTTAAATTCTCATCAAGCAGTAACTAATATAGAAACAAATCAAATACATTTAAAAACAGGAACAACCTGTCAATATTCAGATGGAAATTGTATAGATATCAAAGGAAAATATACTTTTTGGGAAACAATACCCAACGATTATTGTAAATTCAATCATTATGATGTATTATATGAAGGAAAAGCAAATAAGATGGTTAGTAATGTAGATAAAAATTTGCAAATAATTTATTGCTTGTCAACTAAAGATGTCACTTTTGCGTTAACACAAATGGGGGAAGAGCTTCTTTGTGGATTTACGTTAATTAAAATAGAGCATCCAAAACTTGTAATTTTAGAAATTAAAAAAGGAGAATCTTTTGCGCATAAGCGCCGTATCAGTAGAAAATTTAGATATTTTTGCCTACATAAACTCAAAATTCATTTACGTAGAAAGACATATACGCACATAGATGAATCGTTTATACACAGACGTATTGACACAACGCTGCAACTTAGAACGACAAGTAATGAAGAATGCACTGAGCCTAGCAATCCATACTCCAGATGATTTTGCGTATCAAATTATGAAAGGACCCGGATATATGGCGGTGATCTCCGGAGAAGTCGTACATATAGTTAAATGCACACCGGTGGACGTTAAGTATCGACACACGCAAGAATGTTATCAACAGCTACCAGTATCTAGAGGAAACGAAACGTATTTCTTAGCGCCGAGGACTCACATCTTATTTAAAACAGGAACACAGACTACATGTAGCCGTATTATTCCAACAATGTATCTTTTAAATGATGGATGGTATCGAATAACACCAATTCTGGAATACAGCAAATCACCAGCGATTTTAAAACCGAACAGTAAACCTACGTGGCAATATAATGATTCTGCACCTTTGGCAGCAAGCGGCATTTATAATAATAATGAACTTGAAAATTTAAGGGATCAAATAATGTTCCCAGCAGAAAAAAAATGGAATTTTAAACACAATGGCGCGCGGCGTAAAAGGAGAACCAGTACTAACACAAGGAATATCTCTCTCTCACCCTGGCGAAAATGAGAAGTTTCATAAACGTTTGTTTGATGTTTACGTGAGCGTTTGCGGAAGTTTGTTGAAAGTTTAGAAACGGTCAGTAGAGAGTTTGTAGAGCGGAAATTGCAACGCTGCAACGTTTGAAAGGCGTTTGAATATAGCGTTTTTGAGAGTTTGCACAGCGTTTACATGAGCGGAAGTTCGTTGAGAGTTTAGAAACGGTCAGTAGAGAGTTCGTAGAGCAGAAATTGCAACGCTGCAGCGTTTGAAAGGCGTTTGTATATAGCGTTTTTGAGAGTTTGCACAACGTTTACATGACGTATAATGCTTGCTGAGAGTTCTTTAAAACATTTAGAGATCCTCTGTTAAGCCTTTAATAAGTCGAAAGCGTTTGCTTTCATCATTGGAAACTGCGTGCAGCCTCTATTGAGCTTAACGGACGTTTACTCTTGTCGTTAGAAGAAACGGCGTAAAGAGCGTTAAATTTTAAAATCTGCTTTTCGCCTCGCAGGGGGTCTGCTTATATACGCAGCTGGATGTATTTTAAATGCGAGAAAGATACGCCGCCTAGCGGCATTGTTAGAAGAACGTTTGCTGAACGGAGAGAAAACGCTTGTGTTACGGAGTCGGAAAAAGCGTTTCTTAGGCGTCTCCAAGCCGTTTGCGTTAACGCCTTACAAAACGTTCACTGCGCCTCTACAATTCGCCATCGAAAGAGCGTTTGCTGAACGGAGTAAAAACGCTTGTCTTACGGCGTTGGGAAAAGCGTATGCTAAACGTTTGAAAAATCTGACAGCAAACTCTCTGCACGCAACGTTTACTGAGCGTTCTCTGAAAAGCGTTACCTCAGCATTTCAGAACTTTCATGAAACGTTATATACAGCATTTTATAAGCGTTCTGGAAGCGTTCAAAATCCAACGGCGTTGTGTAAGCGTTCTTATAAAGTTTGAAAGCGTATAAACTCTCAAAAAACCCTCATTGAACGGTTGTCAACGCTTTATAAAGCTTCTTAATTTTCGCCAGGGTCGAGCCGACCAATCAGAGACCGGCTCTCGAGCGACTACGCTCGACGAGTCGATATATCGACCCGCGTGAAGGATCCCTGCTGAAAATGACCGATTGAATCCGATTGGTTCCGCATTAAATTTGGTGAAATTAAATCGGAATAAATGCGTTTTTAATTCGATTAATCGGATGCCCGATTGGAAGTAAATCGGTTTTAATAACAAATCAATCGGAATCGTTTTTAATTCGGTATTTCCGGATTGATCTGAATCCGCCGTTATTGGATTTAATCGTATTAATGCCAATTTATTTTAATCGGGTGAATAAAGTGACCACACAAATCGTATTGAATCCGCATCAGTCGTAAAATTTTAATACCACACCGGAATCGGATTTAATGCGATATTTCCGGATTCATCTGAATCCGACTGAATCGGTTTCAATCGTATTAATGCCAATCCATTTTAATCGGGTAAATAAAATAACTACATGAATCGTATTGAATCCGCATCAATCGTGAAATTTTAATACAACACCGGAATCGAATTTAATGCGATATTTCCGGATTCATCTGAATCCGACTCAATCGGTTTCAATCGTATCTGCGCTTAATCCATTTGAATTGGGTAATTAAAGTAGCTACGTGAATCGGATTAAATCCGTTTTAATCATTAAAATTGTACATAACATAATTTTTACGTACAGGATTTCTTTTTGGTAAAGTCATGAGTTCTACATTTGCAAAACTGTAAAATGTTTTTATTTAAATAAATACTGCACATTGTAATAAATTTGTAGTACAAAAATGGAATTATAATAAAGTAGTAAATAATCCTGTTTATATATCCAAAATTCATGGATTCTATCAGTTTGAATCGGTCAGTCAATCCGTATAAATCATTATAATTTCGTGATTTCGGGGTTCACGAAATCATAACGATTTAACCCAAGGAGAACAGAAAGTCAAGAAATAGTCACAATGACGTCAAAATGACGTCAAAATATAATTATTTTAGGAAAATCAAGGTGACATCATTTCATATATTCAAGAGGATAATAATGTGACTATTTCGTGACGGCGTCGTGACCTTTCAGTGACTTTTATCAATTCAGTGCAAAAGGCTTTGGTCCATTCTGAACCCTCTTTTATCGGCATTATGCGTTGTGCAGAAGTGTGTGCTCCCCGCTTATGCTATGCATAATACCGTTAAACCAAAGAGTAATGCGGGGAGCACATACTTCTGCACAATTGACTAAGACTGATTCAAACCGATAGAAAACAAATGAAATTACATCCTTGAGTACGAATCCGTTTCAATCGTTTCCAATCGGTATAATCGTTATAAAATCATGACGATTCAAACCGATAGGAACCGATTGAAATTACATCGTTAATTGATTAAGAATCCATTTCAATCGGTTTCGATCGGTGTAATCGTTACGAAATCATAACGATTCAAACCGATAGGAACCGATTGAAATTACATCCTTGAATACCAATCCTTTTTAAATCGTTTTCAATCGGTGTAATCGTTATAAATCCGTGATTTCCGGATCAAGAATCCAGATTCATGCGGATTCAAAATTTTTAATCGGATTTAATCGGTCATTTTTAGCAGGGATCGCACGCGGATCTCGCTCCTCGTGGGTTGGCCTTCGTGATTAGTTTCCTGTCCTGTCGTCCTGTGAAGAAGACGGTTGTGTGATGACTCAGATTAACTGTGTTCAGATTAACTGACTGAGTTACAAAGTTAAATACGACTGACAAAGTTAAATACGAGTATATTCAAAATTCTTTTGGTTTTCGTGTCCTTGTCGAGTAACGGTAATGTATAAACATCTCGATTTCTCTCTTCGCAATTATTATTATTAAATATCAACTTCCTAATTCTCAGATTTACGTTGCCAAATTACAACAAATATCCTCATTTTAAGAAGAAATTTATTGTAGAGGAAAGTCCCCGATTATGAGATAGGCTCCTATGCGATATATGCGATAGCGAGGTTTCTAAACTAATAGGCTCTATCAGTTGGTTCTACCCATCGACATATAGTACTATATGTCGATGGTTCCACCGTGAACTTATTGCCCTTGGGATGACCGTATTTGGTCATTCCCGAAACTAATGCAGTTTCTCGCGTCAGCGGTCTTCGTCGCTAGGGTCGGATTTCGTATCGGCGGCACTTGGTTTTGCCAAGTGCCAATAATAATTCTTAATTACGTTGTGCGCTCACAACAGGATAAAACCTATTTAGTGTAAAATTTATTGTTTGATCGTGCGTGTAGTCGTTGCAGAGAAAGAAACTGTGAAATTGAATGTTGTCAAGTGCCGTACAATATTTTTCAATTCTGCCCATGGACTTCCGGCAATCACACAAAATAAATGTGGTATCTCATAATCGGGGACTTTCCTCTACATATCATGTCAAATATTGACTAATTGTACTAATTCAAACTACACTCTTATTTTATTTCTTTTTTTTATTGTTATGTTTTATTACTAATTTAGCCAGTTCTTTATTTTTGATAATTAATTTTCTCAACAGGACTTTTAGATTTCATACACCTCTACTATTTCGCATAAAATAAGATTTTATATAAACAATTAGACAAATATTCTCGATTTCAATATAAAATCACCATGTCATTTAAGGACAATTTAAAGGACAATTTTTATATTTATTGGATTATAATGTGGCCATTGTTGTTAGCAATCATTAATATATGTTACTTTTTTTACTTTATTCGGTAAGTCGGATTGTTTCAATATGTATAGTTTCAATATGTATGTTGTATATGTATGTATTACGTTTGTATAGTTTTATTATTAACCCTTAGTCTGTAAACGTTTTTTTGGCCTTTATTTTGAAAACCTGGGTCCTGACGTTTTTTTTTAGTGTTAAGGGGATGCTGGAATGACGGCCGAACTTCCTTGATGTCGATAATGTCAACCTTTCTAATTTTGTTTTTTCTATATCTGTCTTTGTCTAACGAAGTGACATCCCAGGTAGCAAACATAAGTCATTTTGGATCTGTCCTTGTTCTGAATCAATTTTTATTTGTGAATTACACAGGCTTGAATTCATAAATCAATTTTGATTTGTGAATTACACAGGCTTTAAATCACAAATCAATTTTTATTTGTGAATCACACAGGCTTTAATTCACAAATAAATTTTGATTTGTGAATTACACAAGATTTAATTTACAAATCAATTGTGATTTGTGAATTACAAAAGCTTTAAATCATAAATCACTTTTGATTTGTGAATTGTACCGGCTTTAATTTATAATTCAAATTTGATTTGTGAATTATACAGGCTTTAAATCACAAATCAATTTTTATTTGTGAATTACGCAGGCTTTAATTTATAATTAAAATTTGATTTATGAATTACACAGGCTTTAATTCACAAATAAATTTTGATTTGTGAATTACACAGGATTTAATTCACAAATCAATTTTGAGTGCAATTCACAATAAAAATAATACCTGTACCACATTTTAGACGGCCTACAATGCCAAGAACGGATGGGAATATGTGGAGCTATTTCGATGAAGTCGATGACAAGGTAAAGTGCAAAATGTGTCCAAAGACAATTAACGTATTCGAGTATAAAATGTTGAACACAATGGGAACTCACCTAAAAACAGCTCATTATATGGACATAAAGCGTATACATGCGGTCCCATACAGAGTGCGAAAGTATTATAATTCAAACGGTATAATGGCAGAGTGCAAATTTTGTACTTACAAAAAAAAACACAACAAAAGAAATTCTAATCAGTTTTTGATTCACATTCAAAACAACCACCCCGAGTAAGTACATATTTTAGCATGTCATATTTGTTCTAAACTCAGTATTGTGCAGTAGATTTTATTTCGTGTATTCTAGTTATGTAATTATTCTTGTATTTTTCTGTTTTAGATTACAAATTTAGGCGTGTTTTTAACCTTCGTTCTGTCGCGATATGGTAGGATTCTTGGATTATGTAATATACATATACGATTAATCACGCGCATTCACGTATATCGACCGCATGTAGCAAAGCGGAACAATTATTTCTTCGCGTTCGAATATCGAGAGGTAAGCATCTAAAACTGCAACGATTAGTGTTGCCTATCTGATGATATGAAAGCCACTTCTCGGATGGATTGTTTATCGTGGAATCTATTGCCTTCTGCATATTACTCATCCAGGATCAAAAAGAATCGCACGCGATGACGATCCTTCGATTGCCCCGTGTGCGAAATAACGATTTGCGCAAAGTGTTCTTGGATAAATATTTCGTTGCACTTATCATTTTACAACGCTTAAAATCTAAAACTGCGGATTGAGGCATAACGAAGCTTAAGAAGAAAGCGTTCTCAAACTGAAAATAATATAGTAAATAGTAGCGATAGTAAACTCTTAGACACGGCCAGTCCCGCGCGTCATAAGTCTACGGTGACTATATAACATCGTCGTGCGAGTACAAGCGAGTGTAATGATGCTGCAGTGCTTTTTCTTGAATTTTTAAATGGGCGACTTTAATATGAAAAAGTCAGTTTCGTATGTATGCTTTGAATAAATATATATTTAATTTGTAAAATTAATCTATAACAAAATTAAGCACTTATTTACTTCTCATAATGTAAAAAACACGCAATCTTTCAAACCATTTAAACGTTCTTTAATAAAAATCGAAAAATGTCTGTATGTTTTTATTAATTAATAATAATTAATAAAATTATTAATTATTATGAATTAATAGTAATTTTATTTATAAAATTATTAATTATTATTTAATAATAATTATTAATAATTATTAATTTGTTCTTCAAACAAGTTCTTCTTTAATATTTATCACAAGTACAAATTTATTCAAATTTAATAATCTAAAAAAGTTTAAAGATTGTATTTTTAAGTTATTGCGATATAAATTAGTCTCTTAAATTAAATAATATCATATCATTTCCTCTTTTGAAAACTTTAAGAGTCCATTTCTTGATTTCGACCTATAAAGCACAAAGGCATTATTGCACTCGATTGTATGAGAATAGATTTCGTCAAATAAATTTGCATAACACAATGTCTGGCCGTTCTGGTCGTTCCGGATGTATGTAGTGTTTGCCGTATAAGATTTACGATTATTTAAAACCGATTACACGCAAATCGTCGGCTATTCGTTTCGGGGACGGAGGAGAAAGACCCAGAACACGAACCACACACGCGGACGCACTACGGACGAGGTATATACCACGTATATGTGTACCCTACAACTATATTTCTGTATTATATGTATAATTACATTAGGTAATTTTTATATAAGTGATAACTAATCGCGACAATATGTCCTTTTTCGAAGACATTACTGTATTTTTAAATCGACATGTTACTTTGTAAATGAATAATTTATCTCAAATTATTCTAATTATTTGCGACTAAGGAGAGAAAACTCAATTAGCTATTGTATGATAACTTTTATACTTTTATTCTCCCCTTAAAAATTATACAAGACGATTATTACATAATAGGTGCATATTGTAAAACACTTATTTGTGAAATAGAATAACTTGCAATAAGATAAGAACCTAATTCTAACTATCGATCATATGATCAATTCCCTTTGCCCTCAATTTTTGTAAAAAGACGCTCAAATTCCGGATACCACAAATGGCAGTTGCGATCTACTTTCAATAATTTTTCGAGATTATGCAACTATACTGATAATTGCAATTATAAAATTTATGTTACTAGTAGTTTTTTACGTTCAAATATTAATTTTACATTGTGCGCAGAAAACAAGTTGCTTTTGACAAGAGAGTAATTCGTCACTTGTATTCGGCCGACCTTAGAAGATTCATCTTAAACGCATAACATGATGAAATCGGGTAATGCTAATGAACAATCGCGCAAAACACTGCGATATCTTGACATGATTCGCCTTTGCCTTACCTCCATGTGGTGATTTCTGGGTAAGGCAAAGAAGGCAAAAAATATAAGTTCGAAATTTAGCTGTTGCTGCGGTACAACTTCAAATACACTAAATAGGTTTTATCCTGTTGTGAGCGCACAACGTAATTAAGAATTATTATTGGCACTTGGCAAAACCAAGTGCCGCCGATACGAAATCCGACCCTAGCGACGAAGACCGCTGACGCGAGAAACTGCATTAGTTTCGGGAATGACCAAATACGGTCATCCCAAGGACAATAAGTTCACGGTGGAGCCATCGACATATAGTACTATATGTCGATGGGTGGAACCAACTGATAGAGCCTATTAGTTTAGAAACCTCGCTATCGCATATTAGGAGCCTATCTCATAATCGGGGACTTTCCTCTACAATAAATTTCTTCTTAAAATGAGGATATTTGTTGTAATTTGGCAACGTAAATCTGAAAATTAGGAAGTTGATATTTAATAATAATAATTGCGAAGAGAGAAATCGAGATGTTTATACATTACCGTTACTCGACAAGGACACGAAAACCAAAAGAATTTTGAATATACTCGTATTTAACTTTGTCAGTCGTATTTAACTTTGTAACTCAGTCAGTTAATCTGAACACAGTTAATCTGAGTCATCACACAACCGTCTTCTTCACAGGACGACAGGACAGGAAACTAATCACGAAGGCCAACCCACGAGGAGCGAGATCCGCGTGCGATCCTTCACGCGGGTCGATATATCGACTCGTCGAGCGTAGTCGCTCGAGAGCCGGTCTCTGATTGGTCGGCTCGAGGCATGGCCGCTCGGGAGTCAAAATGATATTTTCCGAACAATTAACATATAAATAATAATTGTCGTCAAGTTTTGAGAGAAAGAATATAACCTCTATATGACACAACTTAATCGAACGTATTATAATGTAGACGTACCGGTGATTTTATTGCACTGATATCGAAAATGATATCGAATAAAGATAAAATATCAAAGACTTAAAAGACTAGTTTGAGACTTTTGTCTTACTCGTTACAAGAATTAATTGTTTTGCACAATCACTTATTTCTATCTCGCTTGTTTCTATACCTCGCTTGACAATACGTCAGTGACAAATCCCAGGTAGTAAACACAAGTCATTTTGACGTCAAATTTTGGTCCTTCACTGACCATTCCTGACGTCACTAACTGACGGCATAATGACGTTAAAATGACGGTCTAATGTCACAGACAATTGACGTCATTTCTTGACGTCTTATTGACGGCAAAAATAGGTCCATACGACATACCGGTTTCTAGAAATGTTTTTTATAAAATTAAAATGTTAAAATGTCTACTTGATAAACGTTTATAAAAAAAATGTTCTTTTTCTTTATCTAAAAAATAGCAACGTTAATGAAAGTATTTTCTGATATGTGTTTCTAGCATGTTTCTATCAAAACGCTCTGTAACTATTCTATATAAAATACCCTTTCGATGTAACACGCCTTATCTTCGCAAAGTACATACATAAAATCCGTTTGTTTAAGGACGATGCTGTTTAATACAGCTGGCAGTGGATTACGCACGAAAGCATATCGCACGATGACGTCGAGTGCACTGAACGACAATGCAAACCGTTGACGGGAGAGGATGAGAGATGATAAATATTCACCGGTTAAATACTTGTCGATTAATCAAACGCAGAAGAATGCAGACACGCCCAGCGTCGTTTTGATGCACGGCGCACGGTTGCCGCAATTGTCTCGTTTCTCTAATTGATAGCATTACGGTGGCGCGCTTGTTTCATAAAAATGCATGATCAAAATCGAAACTCAAACCTCCTCTAAATGCGGTAATTTACCACAAATCAAATATTTTTATTGTGTACTAGTGGGCCGCTTTTATAATTATATTCCGAAACTTTGCGCGCTTTGTACATTTCCTTAAATTTCGATAAATCTCTTATCTACTAATCGTAATAATAATACACGAAATATTGTTAATTAGCAAAAGAACATAAATAGCGTTAAATAAGGGAAATAATAGATTCTAATTTCAGTTTCGGCAAACTTTTCAGATACAATTCATAAGCAAATAAGCATGTTACTTAATCAAAAGCAGAAAAATGCACAGATAAATTTTACTTTAAATAAATTTCTGCGATAAATTTTTATTTTAAACGGATGTAGTTCAGGAAAAAGTGGCCGGAAAATCAGTTATTAAATATATTCTTTTG
This sequence comes from Temnothorax unifasciatus, assembly GCA_030770225.1. Lineage (NCBI taxonomy): Eukaryota > Metazoa > Arthropoda > Insecta > Hymenoptera > Formicidae > Temnothorax > Temnothorax unifasciatus. The sequence goes on from JASTWK010000879.1 coordinate 51,689, forward strand.
TAGCCACTTTTTCTTGAGAATTATTCTATGTTTGTATTTGTTTTTTAAACAAGTCAGATATATCTTGATAATGGATATATATTATCTTCATTATGGGAGAAAAAGATGTATCTCTCCTAATAATGGAAGAATATTTCCTCCCGCGAATTATATTGAAAAATTGCACAATTTGCATTTATGAAGAACGGTGATTGTCGTTGTTGTTTCACTGCCGAAATGATCGTTGTCGGGAGACAATCTAGGCCAGTCAGTAAAGACACTAAAATTCGAAAATTTAACTTTAATTACAAAAGTTTTCAAATTTTGATAGAATATTGGGTGAGTTAAAATAACAATAAATCTCATTTTGCAACCATCCCCGAGGTCCGGAACATGTTAAACATTGCAAAAAAAAGTTAATTTATTATAACTTTGCGAAAAAAATTGCAAAAGTCCTGCAAACTTAAAGCAATGTCTATTGTAATATTTTTCACAATGTGTTAGATTTGCAACCTATTTCGAGACGCGCAACATTGAAATTTATTGTAAAATAACGTTTTTATTTATAACCTGGAGGAAAAAATTGCAAAAGTGCTGCAAACCGATAGAATAACTTTTACAATTGCCCCGAACAGTTGTGTCAATTTGCAACCTTCTATGTTGCACGCAACATATATTTTTTAAATCAATGATGGAACAATTGTTTATTTAGTCGTAATTTTGCCAAAAAAATTGCAAAAGTTTTGCAAATTGATTGCAAACGTTGAGATTATTTTTTGTCACAAACTGTTAAGTTTGCAACCTCGGAAAAGGTCCGCAACAGTGAAAAATTAGCAACAATTATTATTTTGCACTTTTTACAAACGTGAAAAAATTGCAAAAGTTTTGCAAATTTTACGGAGTGCTTCAAATGTCTTCCCTTATCCAAATATAAATTTGCAACCCTCTACTAGTTACGCAAATTATTGCAAGTTATTAATGACTAATTTTGTGTTACAAAATTAATACAAAAGTGTTGCAAATCCTGGGAAACAAATTAAAAATACATTTACACATAATGTCGAATTTGTAACCTCCTACTTGTCACGCAAAATATTCAAATCATGCTCAATACTACGAGGCCCCGATGGTTGCTTCGTACCTGTGTATGAGGCTTTAGTTTTCTATGTATTGTGGTGCGTGACAATAGAAAAGTACGCGGACTTTTCTTACCATTTCTCCTATTTTAACGGTTGATTTGAATATTTTGCGTGACAGATAGAAGGTTGCAAATTCGACATTATGTGTAAATGTATTTTTAATTCGTTTCCCTGAATTTGCAACACTTTTGCATTAATTTTGTAACACAAAATTAGTCATTAATAAGTTGCAATAATTTGCGTAACTAGTAGAGGGTTGCAAATTTATATTCGGATGGGGGAAGACATTTGAAGCACTCCGTAAAATTTGCAAAACTTTTGCAATTTTTTTACGCTTGTAAAAAGTGCAAAATAATAATTGTTACTAATTTTTCAAGGTTGCGGACCTTGTTCGAGGTTGCAAACTTAACAGCTTGTGACGAAAAATAATCTCAACGTTTGCAACCAATTTGCAAAACTTTTGCAATTTTTTTGGCAAAATTACGACTAAATAAACAATTGTTCAATCATTGATTAAAAAAAAATATGTTGCGTGCAACATAGAAGGTTGCAAATTGGTACAGCTGTTCGGGGCAGTTGTAAAAGTTATTCTATCGGTTTGCAGCACTTTTGCAATTTTTTCCTCAAAGTTACAAACAAAAACGTTATTTTACAATAAATTTCAATGTTGCGCGTCTCGAAATAGGTTGCAAATCTAACACATTGCGGAAAATATTACAGTAGACATTACTTTAAGTTTGCAGGACTTTTGCAATTTTTTTCGCAAAGTTATAATAAATTAACGTTTTTTGCAATGTTTAGCATGTTCCGGACCTCGGGGATGGTTGCAAAATGAGATTTATTGTTATTTCAACTCACCCAATATTCCATCAAAATTTGAAAACTTTTGTAATTAAAGTGAATTGATTGTCTTTAATGACTGGCCTATTAAATTGATTAAATAAAATCTGAGATTAATTCTGGTTCTGCAACGGGGACCTCTAATTTTCAACGGAAATATTACCAAATCGACGAGAAACAATTCCCGTCAATAAGGATAAAATCATATATACATATATCCTTACCCATTGAATACTAATAAGAACCCCACTGCAGCAAGGAACGAATCCCGGATCTTTCGGATTGTCTCTCGACAGCGGTCATTTTGGCAGTGAAACAACGACAATCACCATTCGTCATGAATGCAAATTATGCAATTTTTTCAATATATATTCGCGAGAAGAAATATTCTTCCATTATTAGAAGAGATACATCTTTTTCTCCCGTAATGAAGATATATATCCATTATCAAGATATACATCTATTTTGCTAAAAAATAAATACAAACACGGATAAAATAATTCTTAAGAAAAAGTAGCTACAAAAAATATCTTTAATAAAACGATTTAATAATTGACGATTCCCATACAAGAGAAATGTAAATCGACTTACATCTCTATTTTCTTTTGTTGCAAAAAAGAAGATCAGTAAATCTTCAAGTTAATACTTTATAAATTTGATTGACAGCGAAAAGTGCGTTAAAAAAGCTCGCCAAAAGCGTTTTTCAATTTTTGTAGCTTGACTTTCAGTTTCTTTAAGCAGTGCCTTTGAGCGGACCCTCAGTGCCTTTAAGCAGTGAACAAACATCAGCAAGATAGCGGCCGCCATAAATAACGACGATTATGATTCTCCATATGATTAAGAAACAGTACATAATCAAGATTAAGATCTCACGGAATGCTATTATAATAGCAAATGGTGCTGAGATCATTATGGATTTGGAGAAACTTCTACTTAAAGTAGTTCGGCGCGACAAGCGCACGAAGATCTCCAAAGCTGTGCAGTTGAAATATTCCTCCAACAGCATTCAAGTATGGCAGGATTACATTGATCTACTGCTTAAAGCATATCCTCTGAATGCTAAAAAGCTATTTCAGAGTTGGGACACTGTAAACTGGAGCCAAATGCAATATCAAAAAAGAAACAGAAAGATGTAAGAACTGTCTTACATTCTTGCGATATGTCTCCAAAAAAAGAAAAACGTTTTTTTACATGGACTTGATGGAAAAAGCCCAGAAAGATGTTAATACAAGCGCCAATGACAACTCTGATCTTGATATTTAAATAATATTTATATTGTAATTGCTTTTTGTAATAAATTTTTATTTTAAAGTTACATAAATAATATGATTTGTATCCATTTTTTTCCCCAAAACTACTGCTACTATAGAATGTGAGTATCATTAAATAAAATCTTTTTTTTTACACTTTTTGCAATATATTAAAATAGTTTTATTGCAAAAATTTATAAGTTTTAGAAAAAAAACGAAACAAATTTTATAGCATGCTTTTATTTTAGTAATTTGACAGTTAATATTAAAAAGTTATTTTATTATCCTCAAAAGGAGTTTTTCTGATTTACATCCCTCTTGTATGAAAGCTCTCAATTGATTCTATAAACTAATAGAATTTACAAGACTTAAAGTGGATTTTTTTAATCAAAAACCAATAGTTAAAAAATAAAATATACCCGTTTGTAACCACATTCTTTATTAAAGATAAACGTATTTTTTATTTTTTTAAATATTTTTATTTCTTTTCTTCTAAACTTTCTTTCTATTTTCCGTCTTTCTTTATTTAAAAAAAAATTATTATTTATTATATCCATGTTTACTATACTATTACGGTCTTTCATCAATGAGATGAAACTACTGTTGATAGCATCAATGGGAGAATATTTATCGAAAAGAATATGATCTATTCTTATAAAAGAAAAGTACGTATGAAATCTCGTGACTCGACTTTTATAGCTGTCGTCGCCGAATCATACCGAAACCACTGCTTTCAAGAATCCGAATTTAAATTCAATAAAACCTGGGATTAATTCTGGCTCTGCAACAGGGACCTCTAATTTTCAACGGAAATATATATATTATACCAGTTTTGTTGTTGCCGCACGAGGATCGGTCGTAACGGCACTGGGGTCCGTCAATCCGCGAGGAAAGGACAACACTCCAAATTTCTTTTTAATACTTTTTAATAAAGACACTTTAATGGATACATTTGTCTTGATTACTTCAAATACCCTAACTTCCAGGAAAAGTCGCGAGTAATACACGCACGGACTCGCCAGCCTGAGCTGCCCGAGCAACCAAACAGCCAAGCAGTACAGCAGACAACGACCGAGAAAGCTGACATGCGAAGCGCTGCGTTAATGTAAATCCAATTTGAAATTGCGAGCGCCGAAAATAAAATTCGCGAGAGACGGAAATAAAATCGCGAGCGCCGATAAATGTCGGACGGCGAACTGTACCGATATCGGATATACGCCCGCGGATATGGACCAACAAATAAAAATCAAAGATAAGCAAAAGTTTGCAAAGTACAAACTCCTCTTTAAGCCTGAGACAACCCGCATCTGAAGATATGATCACAAAAGCGGGTGCTATGACCCCATCGGGAGGAGACATAGGGCTCTACCAGAAGAAAGACGACGATAAGGATCCAGACAGACCAAAGGCAAGGAAAAGACCCCGTCACATGCCTCAACCTACTCAAAACAAGAAGGTTACGAAATTCTCAGTAATTAATTTTTAATTACTTCTTCTAGGGTAAACTCGGGTAAGATGGCCATAGAGGAAAGATGGCCAACCTATGTTCTTTCAATCTAGCTCGTCATGAAACATCGAATGAACATGGGTTGGCCATCTTTCCTGTATGGCCATCTTACCCAAGTTTACCCTATATTCCTCCCTTTCGTTCATGCGTTCCTGCATTTCGTCCAATCGTTAGTTAACGTGAGAAATAGAAAAAGAAAATAGTTATTTGTGCAACAAGTGCTGGAAAATGAAAATTCACGGGTGCGGAGTTGACGCACGAGCCGAAGGCGAGTGCGGTCACCGCACCCGGGAATTTTCTACTTCACGCACGTGTTGCATATCCTATTTTATGTTGCAAGTGCGTGGAAAGTGGTCTATCACGCACGCGTCGCGTGCGTAATGGGCCACTTTCCATACACGTGCAACATAAAAAAATATATATATAAATTCAAATAATTTTTATGAGTTTTAAGACACAACTAAAGTCAAATAAAAGTTGCGGGCTGCTTTAGCACTACCCAGGATGCACCGCGTGGAGGTACAGCCCGCTTAGCATCTCTTGACAGAGATCAGGAAGCCACAGTTTGTCACTGCTGTGGTATTTAGTGACTCTAAACCCTCTCTGTCGTGTGTATGTGTGTGTGTGTGTGTTTTTTTTTTGTGTGTGTGAGTGTGAGTAAATGCAAAAATTATATAAGGTGTTCGAAATGACGTCCTTCTGCACGAATGCAGGCTCTAAGCCTTCTTTCTAAGGAGTCCCGAACTCTTTGTAGCACTTCCGGATTTTCTCTAATGTTTTCAAATTCATTAGTGATTCTTTGCCTAAGTTTATGGACGTTATTAACTGGCCGTTTATAAACATTAGAGGAAATCCGGAAGTGCTGCAAAGAGTTCGGGACTCCTTAGAAAAAAGGCTTAGAGCCTGCATTCGTGCAGAAGGAGGTCATTTCGAACACCTTATATAATTTTTGCATTTACTCACACTCACACTCACACACACAAAACACACACACACACACACACGACAGAGAGGGTATGGAGTCACTAAATACCACAGGAGTGACGAACTGTGGGGTCCTGATCTCTGTCAAGAGATGCTAAGCAGGCTGTACCTCCACGCGGTGCATCCTGGGTAGTGCTAAAGCAGTCCGCAACTTTTATTTGACTTTAGTTGTGTTTTAAAACTCATAAAAACCATCTTATGTTTCAATTTTAACAAAAAAATTCGAAGGCAAAGCAATTTCAAATTTTAACATAAAAATGACGATAACTCGAAAACAACGCATTTTTGGACCTATGTTTGTATCAACTTTCTTGTTTTTGGTTCCCCTTTCATCTCCCGAGCGGATGACCTCGACTTACGGGACACCCTGTATATTCAATTTAATATATGTGACTTTATACTCTGCATGGCGTATAACACGGTCAATGATAGTCGAACGACACTTTTGTCAAAATATCATCGAGTTGTCTTTCGACTTTTTAGTCGATATCAAGTTGATAAGTATGCGTGCTCTTATAATTACTCTAAGCTTTTTAATGATCGACTAAACTGTCAATTGACAAAAAGTCGATAGTACGCGTGTAGCGTTAATTATTGCGTGTAAAACATTCTAAAGCATATTATAATCTCTATGTTGTCTTAAACATATATTTGCAAAGTAGGTATAAGGTATAGAAGATACACGCGCAGTGTATGCTGTTAAATAATAAAACTCAAATGGTAAATCGTATAATATCTTTTTGCACTTCAAAAAAGCCAATTAATTCTCCTTAACAAAATTTATTAGGTGAGATGTGGGTAAAACGGCTGTAATAAATGATCTTACTTCCGATGGAAACCATATTCGGATTCAAAATATCGTCGAGTGTTAAGTAATATTAGTGTAATATTAATTGAAAGATCGGCGTAGTTAGGGCATTATGCCCGACTAATCGATATTTGTGAGAGGTGTATTAGCGCTTGAAAAGGGCCGGAATCCACGGCCGAAACGTAGCGTTTAGATTAATAAATTTTGGCCAGTTGGGTCGTTTACAACATCTCTACTAATTTTAATTGAAAGAATTCAATATGTACATAAGCAGCCTTTAAAGTTTCAAATTCAGTAACAGACGAAAAATTGTAGGTTGCATTTTGGCCGTTTTACCTACATCCCACGGCTATAGCGCCATTTTTTACCCTTGTAGTATATAAAACTACAGAAAGATAAACTTACTTTAAAATGTAAAGGCATGCATATAGTAGGCAAATAGGTAATTTTTATTTGCATGAGTTACAAATAAAGTACAAACAAATTCGGTATGCATTTTAGGAAGCACGCAAGACGAACATTTACGTGGGTAAAAATGGTTTGCCATTGTTGCATTTGTAAAACAGAACAAGGACAAGAAGAGAACGTATCATTACATAAGTAACTATATGTGAAATTTAATTTTTACAAAAGTTTTTAGGTTAAACTATAACTATTTTTAACTAACTTTTTTAAATTTTATTTATTATGTTTAAGATTGCCAAAAAATAAAGAAAACAGAGAAAGATGGATCGCATTTATTGGGCGACCAATAAATTCCGAAAGTGCATGTGTTTGTTCAAAACATTTCACAGAGGCAGACTTCATTTACAAACAATACGGATACGAATATAGAAGATATATACGACCAGGATCTTGTCCATCCATATTATAAGACACTGTTCAGTTTAAGGTTATTAGGCTAGTACCGTATGAGTCGATATAAGGTCTAAATTTTTTTTTAAGAAAAACCCTTTTTATGCATATATTCTAAACACTTGTATAATTACTAATTTTATAATGTAACTTTTCATTCGATAATGTATCAATTCATCTACTGATAAATGTAAACAGTTTAAGATTTGACTTCAGTTGACATTCGTACAAGAGAAAGTGTTATATTACAAAATTGACAATATAATGTACAATAAAGATTATGTACAATATTACTCTTTGATACGAAATTAGGTACATATGCTACAATTACTACGTTTACGCGAGCGTTACTTTTGTAGTAATTTACGCTAATTCCTTCGCGTAAACGGGATTTTTCTTTGCGTAAACGGGATTTTATAGTAACTTGCGATAATTTACTCTGCGTAAACGAGTGATATATCGTAAGTTACTACAGAAGTTACGCTCGCGTAAACGTAGTAAATATTCGATATGCGTACAATAATACGAAATTCTCACAATGTAAAATCTCTTCTCACATGTGGCTATATAACATTACTTCTTAATTATTGAATAATAAATCCAAAGTTTATTTTACTTTATTTTTAATTTATGCGAGCAATCACAACCAAAAAGATGATTAATTTTATTACTTATGTTACTCAATCAAGGAGAATTATTGCTATACTATACTATATTTTGCGAAAATAAAACGAAATAATCAATACGCGAAAAAATAGACAAATTTAAGTTTCAATATAAGACAATGATCAAGCTGAAAAATACACGACGCATAAAACAAGGCCAAGCCACTTCTGGATATATGTAATTTTTATAATATCCGTTGCAATGAAATAATTGATCGCGCATTTGAATTCTAATTCCTGTTTTACTTTTAATGGAGATAGATAAGCTTAAAAAAATCACGAGCAAAACCGTGTTATCACTGCGTTCAATAGAGGATAACTGGTCCAATGATTTCACCAGATCAAGATCTCTCTGCCAAGTGGCACACCAGGTAGTATCCGACACAGAGAAAAACGATTTACATAGTGGAGAGCGAACTGTGCTCTGCTTCTGTCGTATTTCATAGGATCAATCTGCGAAAGAAAGTTAAGTGACCCGTTGAACACCAAAGACCTCGTTGCAAGAAGAAACGATCTCGGATCTTTCGGATCTGCTGTGATAGCGGTTATTTCGACAGCCAGTTAACGGCAGACTTTTACCTCTTTCCAAATATAGTATTATGCAATTCTCGAATGTTTTCACGATTTAATTGGTATTTATTATAAATTCTTACAAAATTAATATACGCGCGCGAAAATATATTCTTTCGTTATTAAAAAAATACATATATATTTTATTACAAAACTCATGGATAGAACAATTCCTCTCGAAGAATTAATGTATATTACGTTTTTCTATTAGTACCCGTATATTCAAAAAGAAAATATAATCTGTGAAGCAAGCAACTTATTTAGTGTCAGTTTTTTAAATTGACAATCAAAAATCAGTCGAACAAATATGTCGAGCCAAAAAGATAAGGAAGAGAATGTAATGGAAGTGGAGAAAATAAGCAATAAAAAGAAGAAAGAAGAACAAAAAAAGACGAAGGAAAAAGAATTAAACTTAAATAAGGAAAGGTTTGTACACTATTGCTTTATTTTTAGATTTGCACTCTTAAAGAAACTATCTTAGAATATCTTGTCAATTCTCAAATGACAGGTAATTAATATTCAAATTAATTATCTTGACGAATAATTAGAAGACTGGAAAAAAATCGAAAAGAGCAAGAAAAAGAAATGGAAATGAAACGAGAACGTAGAAAAGAAACTGAACGAAAGCAGAGAAGAGAGGAGAAAGAAAATGGAGAGAGAGAAAGTGAAAAAGAAATAAGTTTAGAAGAAGAAGAGGACAAGGAAGATAATAATCAAGAAAAAAGAAGAGGAGGAAAAAACCTAAAGAAAAGGAATAAAAGGTATGTAATATTAATATATAACGTAACTAGGCACAAAAGGTTATAAACAAAATTATAATCCCCGTTTATAACCATTTCCTTTTTTCATTTTTCCTTGACTTTCCCGTCTTCTTCTTTTCATTATTTTTTACTCTTTATATTTTTAGAATAGCTATTACTCGTCAAGAGCGCGGTTAATGAGAAGCAGAGGGAATTGGAGAGGTACAGAATGGAAAAGAGGAGGAGGATGGAGAGAAGGTGAATGGAGAAGAGGCGGATGGAGAAGAGGAAACTGGAGAGAAGGAGAATGGCGAGGAAGAGGATATAGAGGAAGATGGATATGAGGAGGCTGGAGAAGATTTAATACAAGCCCTGTTTATATTTTTAATAATTAAAATTTATTATTTATTATTTATTATTGTGTTATTATATTTAATATTGTATTACAAATAATTTATTGTTATATTCAAAATATAATGTTTTATTTTTCAAGTCAACATAAAACATAATCGCAATACAGCATGATTAATGTTAATGCTAACTAATACATGTGTATACCACAGAAAAAAATTACCACTTAAAAATAAAAATATAATGTGTCTGAAGTTGTTAATAATACTACCATTTTGTACTTACCCACTTATGCTTTCACTCGCGCTTTCGCGGAAATAATTATTCGTACGTTCGACATTTTATTATATTTTTCAGTCTTTTATACCCTTATTTCATATATAATTTTTTAAGATTTGGTTGATTAGACCCAGCTTTATACGCGATCAAAGGTCCATAATTTTGTTCGCATATAAAGCTAACAAGGGGAGGTCGCAGCTGACTACCCACCGATTTGGATTTTCTTTCACGTGGTGAATCTATATGGTAAGTACATACGTCACGTAAAAGCGTTTTGTCCAATGCGCCTTAGAAATAGTATTTTTTTATGTTTGAAATATCGGCGGTTTGGCCGCGATCGATAGTGTAGGTTATGAGACCGAAAGTTAGCCGCATTATCGATCAGTGCGAAACATGTATCTATTTTATTTCATCTGATTTTTGTCCGTAAAAATATTTTATTTGTAAGTATTTGTATTATTTCACAAAATTATTTTATTAAACAAAATTAAAAAAAAATGGTTTTATATATCCAACTATATTCGGCAGTCACGGGCTGTCAAGCAAGTATTTGTTACTCTGCAAAAATATGATGTCTCAGTAAATACAATATTTAAGGAGGTTCCGTCGCTACAAAAAAATGCAGCCAGTTTCATGAAATTTTAATATGTTGTTCTGGAATGCAAAATAGAATTATGTGAATTTTTGGGGAACCCGGAAAAAAATGATTAGATATAATCATATATAATTATATCTGGTATATATATAATTATATATAATTATATATGTTTTTATATGGGGTTATATCTAATTATACATAGCCACATGTGCAATCAGTGGTCCCACATACAACCAGATATAGCACCATATCTACTTGTATATAAATGTATATAATTTTATGTGAAACCAGATATAATGATATGTGAGTAGTGCACTCTACATATAACTAGATATATTATATATTATATACAACTATATATGCAGTCATATATAGCCAAATATATTAATGTAATTGATCTGGCGCAATATACAACCAGATATAGCACCATATCTAATCATATATAAATGTATGTAAAGCCAGATATGATGATATGGTGAGTACTGCACCTGACATCATATAATCATATATGACCATATATAGTCAATATAGCAGCATTATAATCGCTGAAATATTTACGTTATAACAGTACATATAATTAGATATAAAAAATAGCCCGATATAATTGTATATAATTACATGTAACCACATACAATTATATATAACCATATATGGTTATATAATTATATGTAATTATATATAATTATATACAATTATATACAATTATATCGGGCCATTTTTTATATCTAATTATATCTAATGTGGATTTTATATAATCATATGTGATTATATCTAATCATTTTTTCTCGGGAATTTTTCACTGTCCCGTTTTGAAAAAAATCTATTCCAAAAATTGTACTTTTTAACCTAGGTTTTTATAAGAAATGACATATTGCACACCTTCAGAATTAATAAGTGCAAGAAAAAATGCAAATAATAAGGAAAATTGGAAAATTGGAAAATAAGGAATATTGAATCAGGTCTATTAACTAAATATTGTATTTATGCAGCATAATGTTCACCAAAATGACTAAATTAATTTTCCTTATAACATAATTTATGTGCTTATATGCAAAATTGTTTTTGTACAGTAGCTAAATATTTCATTCAGGTATGGCAATAATTATTCCACCTAATACAGATGAGTATTTTAAATAAATAAGAGATATGTTTTATTTGATCCAATTTATTTATTTTAGTACGTATTTTCTTCAGCATTATCGCATATTTGAATTAACTATAAATTGCATGGTTAAGATAATAAGTTATTCAGTTCACTAAATTAAATGTGTCAACAGAATCATATTGTTCTTCTAAATTAGGTGAATCAGTTAATACTACTGATAGTATATTTTACTTAAACATCTAAATATTTCAAGTAAACAAATAATAATGAACTAAACGCGTTTAGTCAGTTTAACAATTTTTTTTCTCAGTGTGGTATAGCCAGTTTAATTACTATGTAAATAAATAAATTTTTATATAGACGCAGGAAATTTACACCTATAATAGTTGGTCCTAAAATTACATTACAAAATTATTTACAGTGTGGTTGAGACTTTTGAGACTCATCGAGCAAACCACTTTAAAATGCCTTCGTACTGCATATTATGCGATAACTCACCCCGCAACGGAAATAAATCGGTCTCCTATTATAAGTAAGTAAATACCCGAGAAAAAATAATTTTGACTAATTATATATTATTGTTTATATGATCAGATCCGAAAATTGGCCAGGCCTGACCATGCATACAAAGTCATATAGACGGTCATATCTATTCATATATGACCATTAAAATATCACATCTAGGCTACGGTCACGTGACGCTACAAATGCTTCGAAGCATTCATCTTCTCTTTTCTTTCAATGAAGAAAGAAAGAGAAGAAAAACGCTCCAAAGCATTTGTAGCATCACGTTGACCGTAGCCTTATTCATATATGAGTCACGCATTGTAATCCGTTTATTACGGATCAATTCGATATTTCTCTGAAATTCATAATGACTTATATTTTATTCTTAACTGCTTTACTGTCAAGAATCTCAAAATGTTTTATCATTTGGAAACGAATTTAAAAGTTAAACACATAATTCCTGTAAAAGAAAGTAGAGATTTTATGTTATTTAAACTTAAGGATATTAAGTCAATCTGTCAAGTTCTGAAAGTCGGTGATTATATATGTAAACGACCGAATACTGTTAAACAAATATGGTAAATAAAATGATTTTTCAAATATACTTTATTATTTGATTTCAATAATACTTTATTATTTATAATTAAAATCCATTATATTCGATAATTTTGTATTATAATGTAGTAAATATAATTATTTAACATGCTTATTATTATCATAAATATATTCAATTTATTACGTTTATTTGAAATGGCGGTTCAAGCGGTAGCCCAGGCGACTTGCACCCGTCTCGCTCAATCATACTCCGGTTCACGCGGACTCTCGCCGTCGTGCATCCGTAAAGTCAGCACGTTCGTTTCACGCGGCTTTACGCCCCGTTGTGCATACGGACTGCAAGGTGGTCGTGCCATCAGTGTACTCGCGAATAGTGTCTCACAGGCACTCGCAACCGCGCCGTTCACGCGCTCGCTCCCGCTCTCACAGTTCGGCGACGAACATTTACGCCTCCGAGCGTCCGCCTCGCCGCCCGCGAGTGGTAAACATTAATTGAAACCTAAGTGCGCGTCTCAGCGTTACGGACTCGCGCCTCAATGGCGCTCACATATCGACGTGAACATTCGCACACCGAAATCACGTGCACGTCGTGTATAACTGCTGCGCCTCATTATAAGGACTATTCGGCATAACGTCTTTTTTATCGAATAAACGCTTGCTGTGCAAAATTGTGGTGAAACTCAGTGTCTGCTCATTTCCGCACTCCCGATCCCTGTCGGGGTCGACCCGGCCTTTCTGCTTCCAATTGGCGAACCGGGGTTACGCCCGGCAACAGAAAATTCGCCAACAATGTATAATAAAAATATATTTGGAAAAGCTTTAATAAACAATGAGGTATGTATATATATATATATATCAAGAGACACGGTAGTGTCTCGCGCCAAGTACGCGCGAAGCGAGACCCCGTGACTCTATATACGCGAGGCAACGCAGTTGCAAGCATCTCGAGATATTGAGATTTCGATATATATTGTTATACATGAATTCATATACAGTCAGGTATGAGTCAGGCTTGATTAGATCTAATCATAGGTATATGAATCTGTACCTACTCATACGAATTAGAATATATTAGTCATATCAGCCTAGGAATGGTCAGATCTAATCATATATGGATCTATATATAATCATACAAGGAGCAAGATGTAAATATACATGATCATAAATATGCCCATGTATATTCATTTATGATTCTATACATAATCATATACAATTATATATGATTAGTCAAAATTATTTTTTCTCGGGTATATGTAATATTTTGTGTACATAATAGTTGCTTTCAATATACATCAAAACTCAGATAATTCTCACTTGTGACATCATAACTCAGTTGAATGCACATTCTATTTGCATGCTGGCAAATGAGATTCAACCAAGTTTTTATTCTAGTAATATTAATAGATGGTTAATATGTCCGCTCCTGATAATATTATATTGAGATCTCAAAATTTCGGGTACTCGCAACTCGTGTGTTCGCGTAAATGAGTCACGGTGCGTCTCGCTCCGCGCGTACTTGGCGCGAGACACTACCGTGTCTCTTGATATGAATATTATATAAAATAATATTATTTAATGTTATCAAAATATTTTAAATTTTGTGAGTGACTCAGATCGCTTAAATGGAAAGCAACTAATGAATTATGTGATAAAATTTAGTTCGTATTTTTGTATTTGTTTAAATTTTAAATTTAAATTTATTTATTCTTAACAGATTTCCAACAGAAAAAAGATTGAGGAAAAAATGGTTGGAATTTTGCGACATCAAAGAATCAGTTATTGAAAGTTGCACGAAGTTATGTTCCGAGCACTTCAAAAAGGACATAATTGTGCGAACTAAAGCTCAGTTGTCAAACATAATGCAATTCCAAGCATAAAAAACATTAAAAAAAAAAAGAAAAATGCTGACACAAATACAACTGAGGAAAACTTCCAGAGTGTAGCTAAAGATCCTGAAGTAAAAGGTAAAAATTACTACATTTATGTCTTTAATTAAAATAAATTGTGATTAATAAATTAATTTATCAATGTAGACGACGACAATTTGGTAATTAATGACGGAATAATCACAGAAGAAACAATTGTCATAGAAAGTTCAATTGAAAACAAAGGACTTGCTCCTGCTATTTAATATTTGTAAATATACCCGAGATTTGTACATATTGTAAATTTTTTATTTGACAGTGGAATAGGCCTACTGGGGAAACCACTTAAAAAAAAAACGCATCAACAATAGTACCTCAACGGTGATGTGGAAATCTATTGGCAGATCACTTGAGTGTAAATAGAAAGCAACTAATAAATTATGTGATAAAATTTAGTTCGTATTTTTGTATTTGTTTAAATTTTAAATTTAAATTTATTTATTCTTAACAGATTTCCAACAGAAAAAAGATTGAGGAAAAAATGGTTGGAATTTTGCGACATCAAAGAATCAGTTATTAAAAGTTGCATGAAGTTATGTTCCAAGCACTTCAAAAAGGAGGACATAATTGTGCGAACTAAAGGCTCAGTTGTCAAACATAATGCAATTCCAAGCATAAAAAACATTTAAAAAAAAAGAAAAATGCTGACACAAATACAACTGAGGAAAACTTCCAGAGTGTAGCTAAAGATCCTGAAGTAAAAGGTAAAAATTACTACATTTATGTCTTTAATTAAAATAAATTGTGATTAATAAATTAATTTATCAATGTGATGACGACAATTTGGTAATTAATGACGGAATAATCACAGAAGAAACAATTGTCATAGAAAGTTCAATTGAAGACAAAGGACTTGCTCCTGCTATTTAATATTTGTAAATATACCCGAGATTTGTACATATTGTAAATTTTTTATTTGACAGTGGAATAGGCCTACTGGGGAAACCACTTAAAAAAAAAACGCATCAACAATAGTACCTCAACGGTGATGTGGAAATCTATTGGCAGATCACTTGAGTGTAAATAGAAAGCAACTAATAAATTATGTGATAAAATTTAGTTCGTATTTTTGTATTTGTTTAAATTTTAAATTTAAATTTATTTATTCTTAACAGATTTCCAACAGAAAAAAGATTGAGGAAAAAATGGTTGGAATTTTGCGACATCAAAGAATCAGTTATTAAAAGTTGCATGAAGTTATGTTCCTAAGCACTTCAAAAAGGAGGACATAATTGTGCGAACTAAAGGCTCAGTTGTCAAACATAATGCAATTCCAAGCATAAAAAACATTTAAAAAAAAAGAAAAATGCTGACACAAATACAACTGAGGAAAACTTCCAGAGTGTAGCTAAAGATCCTGAAGTAAAAGGTAAAAATTACTACATTTATGTCTTTAATTAAAATAAATTGTGATTAATAAATTAATTTATCAATGTGATGACGACAATTTGGTAATTAATGACGGAATAATCACAGAAGAAACAATTGTCATAGAAAGTTCAATTGAAGACAAAGGACTTGCTCCTGCTATTTAATATTTGTAAACATACCCGAGATTTGTACATATTGTAAATTTTTTATTTGACAGTGGAATAGGCCTACTGGGGAAACCACTTTAAAAAAAAAACGCATCGACAATAGTACCTCAACGGTGATGTGGAAATCTATTGGCAGATCACTTGAGTGTAAATAGAAAGCAACTAATCAATTATGTGATAAAATTTAGTTCGTATTTTTGTATTTGTTTAAATTTTAAATTTAAATTTATTTATTCTTAACAGATTTCCAACAGAAAAAAGATTGAGGAAAAAATGGTTGGAATTTTGCGATATCAAAGAATCAGTTATTAAAAGTTGCACGAAGTTATGTTCCGAGCACTTCAAAAAGGAGGACATAATTGTGCGAACTAAAGGCTCAGTTGTCAAACATAATGCAATTCCAAGCATAAAAAACATTAAAAAAAAAGAAAAATGCTGACACAAATACAACTGAGGAAAACTTCCAGAGTGCAGCTAAGGATCCTGAAGTAAAAAGTAAAAATTACTACATTTATGTCTTTAATTAAAATAAATTGTGATTAATAAATTAATTTATCAATGTAGATGACGACAATTTGGTAATTAATGACGGAATAATCACAGAAGAAACAATTGTCATAGAAAGTTCAATTGAAGACAAAGGACTTGCTCCTGCTATTTAATATTTGTAAACATACCCGAGATTTGTACATATTGTAAATTTTTTATTTGACAGTGGAATAGGCCTACTGGGGAAACCACTTTAAAAAAAACGCATCAACAATAGTACCTCAACGGTGATGTGGAAATCTATTGGCATTGAACATATACTATCATCTACTTGCGTGACTTATTTTATAGGTATAATAAATTTATATACGAAGCCTGATATTATATACATACATACATACATATATACGTATATACATATGTACCATTAAAACAAAAGCTAGTGGAATCAAGCATCAGATTAATGGCGTGAAGGAACTGGGGTAAAGTAAACTTTGTATTCGGTGAGATTTTCTGCCATCTCTTTTGAATAGCTTTAAGGACTAACTCTTTGGGAATGTTGGTAAAAAGTGACGATACGTCTAGTGAGATCATAATTTGATCGTCATTAATGTTTAACTCCTTAATCCTCTTAGCAAATGTCAAACTGTCCTTTATGTA
>JASTWK010000880.1:0-68821 GCA_030770225.1 Temnothorax unifasciatus
TTGACGAAAAATAATGATGATCATTACGAGCAATATACAATTATTCTTTATATGAAAAAAAATTATGTAAAACTGATACCGCCTTATATCAAATGTTAAAAATAGCCGATTTGCCCTTGGACATCGTGAGGCATCTTTAGATCTATTATGTTTTCCAGATTTATTTCCTCTTGGTATTGATGGACGACACCAAGCTAGACGGGTTAAACTTCACGACCATAAATTTGATAATGTTGTTTGATGTCCAAACATCCACAATTCAGATTAAATATACAATTCGTATTTTTTTTGTATAATCTATACACTTTTCGTCAAATAAATCGTGGTATTTATAGCAAACTATGTACAACTAAGCGTTATACGGCTTCAGAATATTTAGAAGCACTACAGACAGATGTATTAGAATCTGACTTGAGTACAATATTCGCCACTATAAGAAATACGGAAACAATACTGGCGTATACCAAGGAGTAATTTAAGATGTATGACGGAAGTATACGGACCTGCGACATGGTTCGTCACATGGAGTCCTGATGAATGGCTGATGCCTGACTTAGCTGCATATCTTCGTGAAGTAAATGGATGGCCTGACGATTCAACGCCCATTAGTGTACTCGTTGCTAAGGATCCCGTGTCAACGTCAAGGTTTCTTGATAACAAATTCAAAGCATTCCTTGATTTTATTTGTTCCAAAGATAACCCGATCGGAAAAGTGGCGCATTACTTCTGGCGACGAGAATACCAAGGTAGAGGTATACAACATTTTCATTTATTAATTTGGATTGAAGGTGCGCCAATTATCGGGAAATCTTCTGTTGAAGAAGTTTCTCAATTTACTTTGCAACACATAACTTGTGAAATGCCAGATCCAAAGATTTCACCATTGTTATACAGGCGAGTCAATACGCATCAACGACACAAACATAACGATTATTGTCTTCGTTCTAAAAAAGTAGGACGCAAAACGATTCGTGTGTGTCGTTTCGGGTTTCCCTCGTCCTGTCACGGAAACGTTGATTTTGAAAGATGTCATTAGTTCGATAACAGGTAGGAAACGATTGAAACATAGAAGTAGGCTTTATCATGTTCCTCGAAAACATGATGAGATCAATATAAATGATTATCATCCTGTTCTTCTTACGGTATTAGAAGGAAATGTCGATATACAATACGTAAGTGAAACATCCACGTTGCTTACTTGGTATATTACTAAGTACGTAAATAAACCAGGAAAATGTGAAATATCTGATGCTGTTCTTGATAGTAAAAATAAGAAAAACAAATCATTGCGTCAACAACTTTGGAATTTTACTTTGCGAGCCACGAGTAATAGGGAATGTGGATCTCTTGAAGCCTCTGATGGAATGTGTGGTATTCCTTTATGGGGGGACTGATTCAAAAACGACTATAAAATGGTTAGATGTTAATCAGATACGACGTAGAAAAGTTAAAACTTATAAGGAAATTGAAGCTCTTGACGGAGATTCTACAAATATATTTTGTCCATCTATAATAGATGAACATTATCCACGGAGACCGAAAGAATTGGAATCTATGTTTTTATATGAGTTTGTACAGTGGTACGATATTTTGAAAAATAAACCACGAGGTAAAAATATTGAATACTACACGATGGAGAATGGTTATTATCTAAAACTGCGACAGCGTGGATGTCTTATTAATCACTATAAATATAATGTCAATACGCAGCCGGAAAATTATTTCTTTTCATTACTGCTCATGTTTAAACCGTGGCGGAAAATAGAAGATCTTAAAGACGGATGTGATACATATACAGAAGCATTTCACAAGGGAAAGTTATATCTTACGGAAGCATTGCAATATCATGAAAAATTAGAGGAAGTGCGAAAAGCATTTGAAACTGCGAAGCAATTAGTTGAACAATATTTAGATAATTTGGAAAAACAGCATGAGTCTCAAGATGATCCCGATAATCCAATAGGTGTTCAAAATATTGAGGCTGGTGAAGCGATGCAAGATTTTAAGGATCTTGGTGACAAATTAGATCAGGAAATTGATGTATCTGAAATGATCTCAAATCTGAACGCAGATCAAAGAAGAGTATTTGACAGAGTCATTAACGCCGTAACGATATCGCCGGATGACGAACAATTTAAACAATTACTATTATACGTTAGCGGAGAAGGAGGTACTGGTAAGAGTTTCTTAATTAAAACAATTAAATGCTGGATAAAACAAATCTTCACAAGGATACTGCTGTAACAGCGCCTACTGGTATAGCGGCGTATAATATCGAAGCTTTAACAAATCACAGGCAATGGCAGTTACCTGTTGAACATGGTGATCAGTCTCCTAAGTATACACTATTATCTGATCACGTTTTGAAAGTTTTACGGGCAGATCTTAAAAATGTTAGTCTTATTTATAATTGATGAAGTGTCAATGATATCTAATTTAACTTTTATGTATATAAATTTACGACTATGTCAAATATTTGATACCATGGATGACGATTTCTTTGGTGGAAAGCATGTTCTTTTATTTGGAGATCTGCTTCAATTACCTCCTGTACGTGAAAATTTTATCTTTGTTCCACTATCAAAAGCAGAATTTGATAAATATATTGGCAGTGTGGGGACTACTCCTGAGGAATGGTTGTGGCAAAAATTTCAATATGATGAATTGACGATCAATATGCGTCAGCAAGGAGATACATCTTATCGTGAATTACTCTCGAGAGTTCGTGTTGGTTTATTGACAACTTCTGATTCTGAGATTCTCGAGAAAAGAAAAATATCATTGAAAGGTCAGTCTTTCGATGCAAGATTATACGAATTGTGTAATTTTATTGATAATTTGCCGTCTGATACTGTTTGTTTACTGCCTACTCGTTATTTGTGCGATGTTCTTAACACTGCAATGCTAAGTCGTATTGCTTCGAAAGAAATATTATTAATTGCTGAAGATACGCTTGACTGTGATAAGTATATTAAACGAAAGGTACAAAAGCGATTGACGGATAATGAAGACGATGATACTAATACAGCTGGGCTTTTGAAACAAATTACAATTAAAATTGGAGCGAAAGTTATGATAAGACGCAATATTGATGTCACTTTGGGCCTTGTAAATGGTACAATTGCTACAGTTATTTCTGTTGTGCAGGATATATCTACCGATCGTGTAGAAAAGATTAAACTTCTTTTACCGTCTGGTTTGGAGTATTTTATTGAAAGAGCAAGTGTCAAGTTTAAAGTAATGGAGAAAGCATATGTTATGAGAAAACAATTTCCCATAACTCTCAGTTATGGCATAACCGTTCATAAAAGTCAAGGATTAAGCTTGCAAAACGCTGTTATGGATATAGGCAATTCTATATTTAGTTGTGGTCAGGTATATGTTGCGTTATCCCGAGTAACGTCTCTGGATGGATTGCATTTAATTAACTTTGATCCTTCATCTGTAACGGCAAGTGAAAGAGCTATTATCGAATATAATCGGCTAAGAAAATTTCTACCGCAAGCAGAAATGATTACTATTTCGAAAAAACGTTTTCGAAAAGTAAAAGATGTTCCGTGGACATTGTCAAAAGCAATCAATGCCGGTCAAGAGTCAGACCAACAAGCTGGAAAAAGTACTGCTGAGCCGATACCTGCTTTGCAAAATAAAGATGGAGTTTCATGCTACGCAAATTCAGTAATACAATGTTTCTTGCAGTCAAGTATTATTAGGAAAGTGTTGCTTAAAGTTGATAAGGATGATTTAAGTATATTAGCGCATAAATATGACCAACGATTACCTAATTTGAATGCTGATGCGATACGGACAGATTTAGGAGAGCGCTTTACGAGTCATGATGATGAAAAACCGGCAAAACGAGACGCTCTTGAATTTCTTATTGCCGTTTGCACAAAATATAATTACATAAAAAATTTGGTCGGGCATCAAGTTACTTGTACTACTAAGTGCATTAGCAACTCATGTGGTTATACGACAAAAAATATTATTGATAACATAGTTGTTCCAATTTCTATTAATAATTTAAAAAAGAAAAGTTATAATCTTAATAATTTATTAAAAGATACATTTTTAAATTGGGGTCCATTATATGGAAAAACATGCCAATCTTGTGCAGGAAATCTAGTATTTAGAAATGAATTAACGTTGACGAAAGAAATAGTAATTATTCATTTAATTTTGTTCTCGTCACAGGATGATAAATTAGTGAAAATACCACAGACATTTAATTTAACTGCCATACCAACAACTAAGATATCGATAGCTAAACAGCAGTATAAAGTAATGAATACTATATTTCATCAGGGTACATCTATTGAAGATGGTCATTATACAAGTATGTGTAGAGAAAAGCACATTTTGGATTGAATTTGATGATGGAAAAATTATAGAAAAGAAACGATGGCCTACAGGTGCTAAAAATATTTATATATTATTTTTGGAAAAAGTTGATAAGAAATAATTTATACAAGCAACATAATATAGATACATATTTTACATAAAAGCAATGTCCGGTAATGTATATATATTAACAACTTCAGACAACTTTCTTTATAAGGTGTAATTTTTTTCTGTGGTATACATACGTATAGCATTAGCGTTAATCATGCTACATTGCGATTATGTTTTATGTCAAAATTGAAAAATATATACAAGATGTACAACTAAAAGGGTTTATAAATATTGTATATAAGATTAAGATGCGTAACACTACAAAAAGGCGTGATATCCGTACAAAATTACCTTTTTTTAAAAAAAAGGTAAAAAAAGGCGCCAAGTACACGCATAGTAGTGCATATGTATTATGTTGTTACCTCGAAAAAAACAAAGTGGTAGTATTATACCTTGAAATAACACCCTATACATACTGTTTATAAAATGCGTAATACTACAAAAAGGCGTGATATCCGTACAAAATTACCTTTTTTAAAAAAAAAGGTAAAGAAAGGCGCCAAGTACACGCACAGTAGTGCATATGTTGTTACCTTGAAAAAAAAACAGTGGTAATATTATACCTCGAAAAAACCTAAGTAACAAGTGGTAGACGTAATCTTTGTATCTCGAAAAATTTCTAAAAAACCTAAGCAGTATATATGTTGTTACCTCGAAAAAAAAAACAGTGGTAATATTATACCTCGAAAAAACTTAAGTAACAAGTGGTAGAAGTAATCTTTGTATCTCAAAAAATCTTGAAAAAACCTAAGCAATAGTATCTTTATTTCCAAAAAATTATAACTAAAGTGATACACATCTCACAAAATTACGTTACCTCATCAAAGATAAGTCACGCTTCAAGTGATCTATTACAATTACAAAAAAAAAAAGATATCTCTTTAAATTATAGCGCCAATTACAGAGAACATACACTGAGAAAAAAAATTTGTTAATCTCAAGAAATATTTAGTTTGATATGTTCAACTAAACATTTTAGTTAGTTAACTAAACATTAGTTGAATTAATTAATTCTTAATTAAAGAAACGAAATAAATTGTTGATACAACTAATATTTAGTTAACTAACTAAAATGTTTAGTTGAACGTATCAGACTAAATATTTCTTGCGATTAACAATTTTTTTTCTCAGTGTATTTTTCGAGATGCAAAGATTACGTCTTCCACTTGTTACTTAAGTTTTTTCGAGGTATAATATTACTGTTCTTTTTGAGGTTAACAAATTTTATTTATATTTAAATACAAAGTTTATTTTCAATAGAATAAAAGATTGAATCATGAAGAATTACAGAGGTAACAGTACAAAATACAAATATTTTATTAAAATATTTAAACCCAACAAGGGAATACAAGGTATTTAAATACAAAGTTTATATATGTATTTTAAAATATTTAATCGCAAAGAATTACAGAGGTAACAGTACAATATACAAAATAAAAATATTTTATTAAAATACATAAATTTTTCTTATAAAAAAACTTGGCGCTGCTAGACCTTGTAATTAGGTCAGCGTGGTGTGTATGTGCGAGCGAGTGATATGGGTATGGGTAATGTGTGTGTGTGTGTGTGTGTGTGTGTGTGTGTGTGTGTGTGTGTGTGTGTGTGACGGTGAATAATGTGGTTAGGTATAGGATAAGTTTAGATTTTTAAGTGCGTTAAACATTGTAAAAGCGATTACAATTAAGTATAGAATAAGTAATATTTACATACGTAAAAGGTCTCTCTCTCTCTCTCTCTCTCTCTCTCTCTCTCTCTCTCTAGCAGCGCCAAGTTTTTTTATAAGAAAAATTTATGTATTTTAATAAAATATTTTTATTTTGTATATTGTACTGTTACCTCTGTAATTCTTTGCGATTAAATATTTTAAAATACATATATAAACTTTGTATTTAAATACCTTGTATTCCCTTGTTGGGTTTAAATATTTTAATAAAATATTTGTGTTTGAGATTCCGTTATCACTTGCGCCACCGGATCAGATGGCAGCATCGACCGGGCATCGACCGGCCGGATCCGCGCGGCGGCGATCGCAAGCACGGGCGCGAGCGTCGTCGTCTTCTTCCGCGCGAGAGAGACAGTAGAGTAATGGCCGTGCTGTGAGCAGACGTGTCACATGTGCTCTGTGCAGTTTCGCTAAGAGAACTGAATTAACGCGCCCATCGCATCATAACCGCATCATAGACAGTTAGTGAGGTGCAAAGAGACTGCTCATCGATTATCTGGTACATCATCAAGGCAGCTCAAGATCACACGTGCGCGGGTGCCGACCGCCACGTGGTTCAACGGCTCACGGGCGTATCATCGCAGGAAGAGAGATTAGTATAATCGTCTCGTCTAATCTCAACATAAATACATCTCATTTCCGGACTTCTCAGGTCAGACTGTACATCCAATTTACATTAAAGACTGCTCAGACTGTGCTCTGAGCTACACAAATAAAACGGACATAAGTTATTAACACCTTCCACGCGTGTCCTTCTCATCCCGCTTCCATCGCCGGGGAAAACAGCGATTTCGCGAACATTTGGTCCTTCGAGCCGGATGCGTGGAACCTAAAGTGTAGCTCAGAGACAGATCTGGTAAACAGGGCATGCCCTTCAACGTGCCACGTAGGCATTATCGCGCGCTTTCGCGAGTGAAGGGCAGACATTCTCACGCGCGCTCGCGAGTGCTATACAAACATTTTCGCGCGCTCTCACAAGTGTAACGCGGACATGATCACGTGCTCAGTGCATGAACAGACTCTCGATTCGCGCAGTGCTTCTCTCACGCGTTCTCGAACGTTCTCGCATCGTGCAGCATTTCTTACACGTGTTTCGACTTCTCAGGTCTCTCATCGTGCGCAGCTCAGTGACGTCTCATCATGGCGGAGAAGGCGGATCCGGACAAAACCGAGACGGGCGGCAAGTCCCCGCCGTTGCTCGATGTGCCGGAAGATAAGCGTACATCAGACCGCAAGAAATCACCCGCGCGCCTGTCCGCGGAGCTCACGTTAAAGGCGCAGACGCAGATGAACCGCATCGCGACGTTGCGGGCCCTCATCGAGACGTTGCCCGCTACCGCCGATGACACGTCGGTAGACGAGGTCCTCCAGCTTTCGATCCAGCTCGAGGAGGTGCACAAGGCGTTCCTTAAGGAGCATGCCTATTTCGAGGCCACATGGCCGGCAGCGCTCATCGGTCATGAGTACTTCTCGAAGAACACTTTCGGCGTGGAGGCTCAAGAATGCATGGCGGCTCGCCGCGCTCTGGCAAAGCTCAAGGGCGCATTGGCGGAGAGGATCGCTCCAAAGGTAGCGACTGAACCGGCGCAGCCCTCACAGTCACAACAGCGACTGCCGGACATAACGATCCCGTCATTCGAGGGCCAGTACGAGGCATGGCCCACATATCGAGACCTTTTCAAGGCTGTCATTTATGACAGTCAACGGCTCACCGACGTGGAGAAACTCCACTACCTGCGGCTCTCACTAAAAGGTCCTCCGGCCCAGCTCATTTCCGGGCTGCCTCTCACCGCCGAATCGCTCAAGCCATCATGGGAGATGCTCGTCGATCGCTACGAGAATAAGCGCCTGCTCATACAAGCATACCTCGACCAGCTCTTTGCCAGCTCAACACCGGTGCAGAAGAACGCCGCCGCACTGGACAAGCTGCTCACTACCTTCAAGGAAGGTATAAAAGGCCTGCAGGCCTTAGGAGTCTCACAAGACCTAGGAGACTGCGTCCTGGTGTACCAACTATCCAGGCAGTTGGACCGCCAGAGTAGGCATACTGTAGGGGGTTTGGATCACAGGAGCGATTTGCGGCGGGTCGGGGGCAGGAAGCGAAACGCGTGGGGGCCGCCGCAAGCGGTGGGAGAGGGGACGGCGACGGCAGGCGGGTGCCGCCCCTCCGCTGCTGCTGCCGCTCCGCCGATATTTTTGGGGGAAGGGATAGGTGTGGCCGCGAGGGGCGCCACTCCGAAATTCCCCTCTCGCGCTTTTCAGGGGGGCAGGGTGCGAGGGGGCGCGACGGAGGCGCCTCTCAGCGGATGGATTCCGTCACGACGTCGATAATCGATCGACGGTCCACAACAATCGATCGTGCGCTTTGACTCACAATGCGGGCGCGTCATTTTAAACCGCATACGTGAGTTTTAACATTTACCGCTAAATATCGTCGTCGTCGTCGGAGATCGTCTCTCCGTAAGGCGCGGTTATCTGCTGCCCTATTGACATCCGCCGAGCGATAAGCGCGAGCTAACGCGAATCCTTGCGCAATTTTGTACTTTAGCACTTACCGCCGCGAAACATCGTCGTCGGAGATCGTCTCTGTTTATTCACGTCGCCGACACGCGAGAGAACGCTAATCCTCGCGCAATTAGATTAAAGTTGCGACGATTGAAGAAATGTCGGAGGAGGAAGATCGCGATCTCGTCGAACTCGCCACGGGCGTCGACTCGTCGGACGCGTATCGCGAGTGTGAACGACGGTTCGAAGAGCGTCTCGCGTCTCTGCGAGAGAGATGTCGAGAGAAACCTCGCCCGACGTACACCGGAACGTTGAACTCTCTTGTCGCTCGAGTGGCTCGATTGGAAGAAGCGAGAAACGCTCTGCGTCAACGTTTCGCACGGGTGGGTGCCGGTCACGGCGAACCGATCAGACGACTTTCGTGGACGGAGATTGAAACGGCTTTCGACAGTCGTGTACTGACCGGTGCGGTGATAAACTCGAATCATATCGATCCACGACTGTTTCTCGAGGACGCGAGGGACACGGTGCTCAAACAAGTGAGCGTCAATCATGAGAGGCACGCGTGCTTGAAGATCAACACAGTTTTCAATGGCGAGTTCGTCGCGGGAGCACAAACCGCCGTCAAAAGCATCGCTACGAAAAATCGTCAGCTTTTTCCTGCGTCCGATTTGCGAGTGTGGTACGATAGATACGTGATCGATGTCACTCTGGCGGGTCTGGACGAGTTTCAGGAACGCGACAGTGGCTGGGCATTGTCGCGTATATTGAACCTGATTGTGAACGTGAACAAGTGCAATCCCATGCATGCCGGATGTTGGTTTGAAACACCGCGATGGATAAAGCTAAAGACAGCGGTGATCAACGTGCGTTCAAACGACAACGCGTGTTTTGCGTGGTCAGTAATCTCCGCTCTGTATCCCGTTCAGCGAAACGCGCAACGATGTAGCTCGTATCCCTATTACGCGACGGCGTTGAATTTCGAAGGGATCGAGTTTCCTATGACCCTGAAGCAAATTTCGAGGTTTGAACGACTCAACGACGTGTCTGTCAACGTTTTTACCACTCGGCGGAGGGAACGGAAGGACGAGATCGTTCCTTTACAGCTGACCGACGATAAGAAGGACAGACACGTGAATCTGTTGTATCTGCCAGATTCGCGAAACAACTCGAACGGCGGTCATTTCGCGTGGATAAAGAATCTGTCGCGATTGGTGGGGTCTCAGTTAAACAAGTCCAAGGTCATGAAGTACATATGCGATCGGTAGGTAAAAAAAAAGTCAAATCAGATGTATGTAAAATGAAAAAAAATTGTATATATTTTTTCAGATGCCTACACTACTTTTACTCGAGCGAGAAATTGTCCGTTCACAACGTCGACTGCGGTAAGATGAACGACTGCGCCATCGTTCTTCCGAAAGACGACAACAAATGGCTGTCTTTTCGCGATCACAGTAGGAAGGAGCGACTTCCCTTCGTGGTGTACGCCGATCTGGAATGCGTGTTGGAGAAAGAAGAGTTGGATAACGATAACGCCAAGAGATACGCCTATCAGCATCACAGACCGTTCAGCGTGGGATACTACCTGTGCAGCGCGTACGACGAGATCCCACCCGCGTACAGATTTCGTCGCGGCGAGGACTGCGTGTCGTGGTTCGTCAACGAGCTCAACGTTATCGCGCATCGCGCCAAAGAGATACTCATGACGAACGTGACCATGGCGGAGCTAACGCCGGACGAGACACAAAATTTTTGGAGCGCGACGAGCTGCCACATATGCGAGAGACCGTTCGAAGGATCGCAGGATCAGCGCGTTCGCGATCACTGTCACTTGACCGGACGTTACAGAGGTCCCGCGCATCCGCGCTGCAATCTAAATTATAGAGACTCGTACGTTATTCCTGTATTCTTTCACAATTTGTCCGGTTACGATGCCCACTTCATTATCAAGGATATGGCTAACAGCTTCGAGGGTAGCATCGATTTATTACCGCTCACGAAAGAGACGTACATATCGTTCACGAAGAATGTGAGGGACGGTGTTAACTGGGGAAACTGCACGAAGTTGCGATTCGTGGATTCGTTCAAATTTCTCAGCACCAGTCTCGAGAAATTGGCGTCGTATCTCGATAGGGACAAGCTGAAAATCATGCTTTCGGAATTTGCAGAACTGAGCGAAAGCGATTTCAACCTGCTCACGCGTAAAGGTGTATTTCCGTACGAGTACGTCGACGGCTTCGATAAGTTGCTGGTGACGGAATTACCGCCGCGCGAGGCCTTTTACAGTTCGTTGACCGGCGAGACCGCGACTGAGAGCGATTACGCTCACGCGCGGAAAGTCTGGCGTTGTTTTTCGCGTGGAAAATCTTGGCGGGTACAGCGATTTGTATCTTAAAACGGACGTGCTTCTTCTGGCAGATATCTTCGAAAATTTTCGCGACACCTGTATCGACACATATGGACTGGATCCTGCGCATTACTACACTTTACCGGGATACACGTGGGACGCGATGTTGAAGTACACGGGGGTGCGATTCGAATTGCTCACCGACATCGACATGGTAATGTTCGTGGAGCGCGGTATCCGCGGCGGTCTGAGTCAATGCTCCAATAGGTACGCGCGAGCCAACAACAAATACATGCGATCGCACGACTCTTCGCAACCGTCGACGTATCTCATGTACCTCGACGTGAACAATTTGTACGGTTGGGCGATGTGCGAACCGTTGCCGTACGCTGAGTTTCAATGGGTCGACGACGCGGAGAGTCTCGACGTAATGTCCGTGACGTTGGACTCTGCTATCGGTTACATCTTGGAGGTCGACCTTGCGTATCCGCGCGAACTTCACGACGCTCACGCTGACCTTCCGTTCTGCCCGACCCGCGAAAAGCCTCCTGGAAAACGATGCGATAAACTCCTTACCACTCCGCGATAAGGCGCGCTACGTGCTGCACTACCGTAATCTACAGCAATGCGTGCGATACGGATTGCGCGTCACGAGGATTCACCGCGCGCTGCGATTCGCGCAATCTCCGTGGCTTCGCGGATACATAGAGCTCAATACGGGATTCAGAGCTCGCGCCAGCAACGATTTTGAGAAAGAAATGTACAAATTGATGAACAACGCGGTATTCGGCAAGACTATGGAAAACGTGCGAGATCACGTCGACGTGCGTCTCTTAACGCGTTGGGATGGGAGATACGGCGTGGAGGCGATGATCGCGAAACCGAATTTTCACAGTCGAAGCGTCTTCGCGGAGGATCTAATCGCCGTCGAGTTGCGCAGACTCGAGGTGAGGTTGAACAAACCGATCTACGTCGGTATGTGCATTCTCGAGATATCCAAGACGTGCGTCTACGATTTTCATTACGACTACATGGTGCCGCTGCATCGCGAAAGGTGTAAGATAATGTACACGGATACCGACAGTCTCATATATTTTCTCGAGTGCGACGACGCGTACGAGGATATGAAACGCGACATCGCGAAATTCGACACGAGCGGCTATCCCGAGAACAACGCGTATCGCATGCCGCGCGTCAACAAGAAGATACCCGGTTTGATGAAGGACGAGAACGACGGTGCGGTCATGACGGAATTCGTTGGACTGCGGTCAAAAATGTACGCCTTGAGGGTCGAGGGAAAGAGCGACACGAAGAAAATAAAAGGCATCAAGAGAAACGTGGTCGCGAGAACGATAACGTTCGACGATTACATGCGTCGTTTGAACGACGAAATGGAGCAGTCTAGGCGTCAGTCGTGTATTCGTTCGACGTTACACGAGGTGCACACCGTGTCCGAGTTGAAACTCGCTCTCAGCCCGTACGACGACAAGC
Source organism: Temnothorax unifasciatus (assembly GCA_030770225.1). Taxonomy (NCBI): domain Eukaryota; kingdom Metazoa; phylum Arthropoda; class Insecta; order Hymenoptera; family Formicidae; genus Temnothorax; species Temnothorax unifasciatus. The sequence goes on from JASTWK010000880.1 coordinate 12,519, forward strand.
GATACGTCGTTTCCGACTCGTACGACACTCTACCGTGGGGACATTACAAGATACCGTCGTGAACCTTTTTTTTTCTTATCAACATTATATACATTCTTGTAGCAATAAAGTATACAATGGGTTAGATTTAGACGCTCGATCGTGAGGAAGGCAGGAATGTTTAAACTTATATTAAGAAGGAAATGTTACCATTACTATAAGAAATACATATATTGTAAGCTTACATTCAGGCGAACAAAAAAATGTAATTTGTAGAAAAAAAACGATGTTAACTATAATACGGTTGTCTTATTTGTCCATGACCACTTCACGTATTTAAGTTAAAATACGTTTAAAAATATCGAACTGTGATAAATAAAAAAAAAACATCATTTTTATAATACAATAAAATTTTTCGAGAAACACGCAGCGTTACAGAATGTCGAGACGAGCGCGACGTTCCGCCCACCAATCGTGTAACTTGCACACGTTCTCCATGGCACAGTGCTTCGCGTGACGTCCGCAGAGGAAAGATCGGATCGCACCGAGGGTCTCCAGTCGACCGATGTCCTCGTATTCGACGTCCATCGACTCGATTTTAACGTTAAATTCGCCGACAGCGTCGCCGAGAGTCTCTTCCAACCATCCTTTCTTTTCAGCGCCTTTCACGTAAATGAGCTTGAGCGTCTCGTAGTTCAGCCCGTCGCACACGGCGCGTCGGATGATCGTTCTCGCCCGAACGTAATTTACGTCTCCGTCGTTCCATTTCAGACCATGATGATTCGCCGTCAACCAGCACGCCCGCGATTTTTCCGCTTTTGTTAGAAGATCCCACGCCAATGGCGCGCGAAACACGTGGTGAATCAGTTCCTTTCCGTTTCTCAGCACAGCCACTTCTTTAACTGTAAACTTTTCGCGGATAACGAATCCCTGCAGATCCACGAATATCGGTACGTCGCGGTCGACGGACATCGTCTCTCTGTACGGTCGGTCGCTACCCCCACTCTGTTTGAACTTGTCGCGATTTCGTCAGACGTTCTTCTTCTTCTTTTGTTTTCCTTTACACGATTTTACGGACTATGTTGGTCAGCGGACTGTACTCGATCACGCGATCGTGGATGATGAGACAGTAGGCCGTCGTATTGGAATCTATATTACGTTTACAATCGAATTCTATGCGAACGTCTACGGTGGCGCTTTTGACGGATTCGTTCTGACGAGAACAGTCGATGACCACGAACGGTCCCCATTTGTCGAATTCTTCCATCGTTAGGAGTGCGTTCTCTCGCTCGCATCCGTAATACGACTTTCGAAATTTCGCGTACATCTCGTACAGTATGGCCGTTCTACGCTTCTCAAAATCCAAATTCATATCGTCGTAGGGATAAAAATCTGAATTAAGGTACAGTTTTACATTGGTGAGATTACCGTCATCGAACTCAGAGGCGTGTTTTAATAAGTTGTTGGACCTCCCGGTTTGTAGCGCGAAAATGACGTATCGCGGTTTCTCAAGCTGCGTCGCCGCTTTCACGGCCCACGAATGCCTGTTCGTGGTTTGCAGCAAAGGGTACTCGTACAGATCCCACGAGCGGAAGCCCATACTTAGGTATCGTCCGCTCTCCAACGTTCGTAAAAGGGACAATTTATTGACATCGTTCAGCACCACGTGCGGCATTCGCCATTGCACTTTCAACAGAGTAATCGCAGGATTCTTGTGGCGTTCCGGTTTCGTGACGATGCAATTAGCGTCGTTTCGGGAACGTATCAGAATGAGTTCGTGTCGCGCGTTTATTACCACGCGTTTGTAATCCTCGCAAAAACCTAGGAGTACGTTAAGGGGCACGCAGAAATTGAAATCGCCAATTTTCGTTCTCGAACGAGGTCCCACGTTTTCCTTGATCACAGTCCATCCCGCGTTTTGCAGTTTCCTGCTTCTCTCGACGGTCAGCGACACGAAATTCTTGATCGAACTGGTTATTCCGACGTTTCTGTTCCTGTCGATCTCCACGCCGTTGAGTTCGTATCGAATCTCGTCGAACATAAACGCCACGCAATTGTTGTCCATCGTCGTATCCGAATTCGTTTCCGGCAAGTCGTCGGAGAGTACCCCCTCGATGTACAGAAAACTTTCGCAGGGTAGAGTGTACAGATCTTGTTGCTGTATCGGAATTCGTATTTCATCGCTGTGTCCGAACGTGGTATTGGCATACGGATTATAAGTGTGAGTCTCTATCTTGACGATGCGATCGTCAAAGATCGGCTCACCTCCGATACTCAGGATGTCGGCCATGATCGTTTCTCACGACGAATCCCAGAGATCGTAGAAAAGCGACGTTAGCTGCGCTCAGTCCGGTTTTCTTCTTCTTCTTCTCTCTCGCAATCAGTCTGCGCGTTCCTTTCGTCGGAGCGTCGAACGGCGATGCAGTGGCGGATGTGGCTCTTGCGAACGACTCGTTCAAAACGAGCATCTTTCGCGCACGCACATATCCGTCCCCGATTTTGTTTTTTATCTTCTGCGGCGCACGTGTAGTCGAACCGTTATCTCCTCCCCGCGGAAGTCGATCAATCGTCCGATTTGATCCACGACGCGCAACGTTATATCGGTGATACTCCGCGCGATGACCGGAAGGTAAATGATCTGCGTCGGAGTCTCCGACAGTTTATATCCCGGTGGAACGTTCGGTGCGAATTCGTGTATCGTGTGCGCCGGCTTGCCGTTGCTATAGGCTCCCGCGGTGACGTTGCATTCCACGCGAATGATATTCACGCGCATAATATTTATCGATTCGTCGGACGCGTGCCATTTATTCGGCTCGAGTACGCGACGTATCGAGAAACCTAACAAAGAGCCAATGTTGTTCGGTTTGGTGAAGTCAACTTTATAGGCGCACTTGATCTCGCTTCTCATGGTGTTCTCGTTAGCGCGCAGAATTATCGAGCGTTCGCTTTTCTCGCGGTCGTCATCGTTATCGTCCACGTATATGTAGTCGTCGTCTCTCTTCTTCTTCTTCTCGCTTATTCCGTGCGGAGAAATCGTGCGTTTCTTGTGAAGGATACCCGTTCTCAGGTATCTATCTATAGCGTCCAGTTCGTACGATCCTTCGGGAATAGCGATCACGTCGTTGATGTCGAAGTAAAATTTATTATTCGTGGAGTCAATGTTCGGTATCGTGTTGTACGTCTCAAAATTCGCGAGACCTATCTCGTATTCGTCGCCGCTCAGATCCAGAGCGGGAAAGTAGCTGGCTGAGAGGACGCTGCTTCTTCCGGTTAGCGATAGAGTCAGCGACATAGCGAGATTGTTTCTCCCTCTCAGAGACGTTTCCAGTCGACGTCTCGGAGGAACCGCAGACACAATTGACCGCAGATGCTCTGATCGAACGTCTGATACGAACGACGGTTGTACACGATATTCACGTCACTCCCGAGATATCGTTCGAGTTCCCTCGGGGGTCGAAGATTTCCAAAACTGTCAAAGTAGATCGCGTTGTTGCCCCTCTTCGCATAGGCGACCCAGTGCGTACCCGAACCCTCCGCGTCGTCGAGATTCACGATTCCGCTCTCCTCGCGACGCACTTTCGTCGGCAACGCGTCGCGCATAAACACGCCCCTAAAGAAAGGTATGCGCGAAAGGCGCGCGGACCGATTCAATTGCTCGTTCGTCGTGACGCCGGACGTCGACAAATCGAGCGTCGTCGTCAGTGTCTTTTTCGGCGATTTTTTTTTTTACTCCTTCGTCTTCTGTTCGTCACGCCACTACCGCGTTTGTACGGCGCGAGATACAGTCCGCGACCCTCCAATGCGCGATTGTGACGTTGCAGTTCCTCGAGCTGACGTTGAGCGGCCTTGTTATCGTTCACCGCCTTGGCCACGCCAGCCGCTCCACCAATCAGGGATCCGAGCGCTCCCAATATCGGTAGAAAGGGAAGGAGACCCCCACGTTTCGCCAACGGGAGAATTTTCTTCCTCGTTACCGCTCTCTTCTTCCTCTTTCTCATGCCCATGCCCAATTTCGTTTTTGTTTTCATAGCAGCCCATACGGCGGTCGCGGCGGCTCTCTCGCCAAGGGTTGTACCGCTCGCTGTGATACGCTGGCGCGCCTTTTCAGCTAGCGCTCGATCGGCGACGTGACGATCGGTGAGATCACCGCCACGTTTGTCTTACCACAGTCGTAAGGACCGCAGATGACGCAACGTATCGCGATCGGTAAAAGAGGACCGTGTCGACGCGTCTCTCTCGACGTTAAACCCGACGTCAGTCGCGTCTTGCAATCTAAATTCGACACTCCTATCGCCGACGGTTGTCTCACGAATCGCATCGTTACGCGCGTGCGCGCACACTTGCCCTATTTATACGTACGCTCGATCGGTATACGCTCCCAGTTACCGCGATGTTTCTCGTTCTGGCGGATAAACGCGATATTCTCGGTCTGTCCGCCGAGCAACTGAAACTCGTGCCGAAGATTTTTCTGCTGCGCAACTATTCCGAGTACGTCGATCGACTGTGGGACAAATTGCCCGTTCATCTGCGGACGGATCCCGACGTACGGGACTGTCGTCCGTGTTTGGAACATTACAATCGTCCGTGGCAGAGAACGCACATAGACGGTCCGCCATCGCTCATAAAGGATTGCGGTGCATGTCGCGCGCAGCGGCGCGAAGCGTCGGCAGCGGCCTCCTCAACAGAGCGATAAACGCGCTTCCCGTCGAATTACACATACCCGGTTATCAATTCTGCGGGCCGGGTACTCGTCTCGCCCAGCGACTAGCGCGCGGTGATCGAGGTATCAATCCGTTGGACGAAGCGTGTCGCGAGCACGATATCGCTTACTCGCGAAGCGGTGATCTCACCGATCGTCACGTCGCCGATCGAGCGCTAGCTGAAAAGGCGCGCCAGCGTATCACAGCGAGCGGTACAACCCTTGGCGAGAGAGCCGCCGCGACCGCCGTATGGGCTGCTATGAAAACAAAAACGAAATTGGGCATGGGCATGAGAAAGAGGAAGAAGAGAGCGGTAACGAGGAAGAAAATTCTCCCGTTGGCGAAACGTGGGGGTCTCCTTCCCTTTCTACCGATATTGGGAGCGCTCGGATCCCTGATTGGTGGAGCGGCTGGCGTGGCCAAGGCGGTGAACGATAACAAGGCCGCTCAACGTCAGCTCGAGGAACTGCAACGTCACAATCGCGCATTGGAGGGTCGCGGACTGTATCTCGCGCCGTACAAACGCGGTAGTGGCGTGACGAACAGAAGACGAAGGAGTAAAAAAAAAAATCGCCGAAAAAGACACTGACGACGACGCTCGATTTGTCGACGTCCGGCGTCACGACGAACGAGCAATTGAATCGGTCCGCGCGCCTTTCGCGCATACCTTTCTTTAGGGGCGTGTTTATGCGCGACGCGTTGCCGACGAAAGTGCGTCGCGAGGAGAGCGGAATCGTGAATCTCGACGACGCGGAGGGTTCGGGTACGCACTGGGTCGCCTATGCGAAGAGGGGCAACAACGCGATCTACTTTGACAGTTTTGGAAATCTTCGACCCCCGAGGGAACTCGAACGATATCTCGGGAGTGACGTGAATATCGTGTACAACCGTCGTTCGTATCAGACGTTCGATCAGAGCATCTGCGGTCAATTGTGTCTGCGGTTCCTCCGAGACGTCGACTGGAAACGTCTCTGAGAGGGAGAAACAATCTCGCTATGTCGCTGACTCTATCGCTAACCGGAAGAAGCAGCGTCCTCTCAGCCAGCTACTTTCCCGCTCTGGATCTGAGCGGCGACGAATACGAGATAGGTCTCGCGAATTTCGAGACGTACAACACGATACCGAACATTGACTCCACGAATAATAAATTTTACTTCGACATCAACGACGTGATCGCTATTCCCGAAGGATCGTACGAACTGGACGCTATAGATAGATACCTGAGAACGGGTATCCTTCACAAGAAACGCACGATTTCTCCGCACGGAATAAGCGAGAAGAAGAAGAAGAGAGACGACGACTACATATACGTGGACGATAACGATGACGACCGCGAGAAAAGCGAACGCTCGATAATTCTGCGCGCTAACGAGAACACCATGAGAAGCGAGATCAAGTGCGCCTATAAAGTTGACTTCACCAAACCGAACAACATTGGCTCTTTGTTAGGTTTCTCGATACGTCGCGTACTCGAGCCGAATAAATGGCACGCGTCCGACGAATCGATAAATATTATGCGCGTGAATATCATTCGCGTGGAATGCAACGTCACCGCGGGAGCCTATAGCAACGGCAAGCCGGCGCACACGATACACGAATTCGCACCGAACGTTCCACCGGGATATAAACTGTCGGAGACTCCGACGCAGATCATTTACCTTCCGGTCATCGCGCGGAGTATCACCGATATAACGTTGCGCGTCGTGGATCAAATCGGACGATTGATCGACTTCCGCGGGGAGGAGATAACGGTTCGACTACACGTGCGCCGCAGAAGATAAAAAACAAAATCGGGGACGGATATGTGCGTGCGCGAAAGATGCTCGTTTTGAACGAGTCGTTCGCAAGAGCCACATCCGCCACTGCATCGCCGTTCGACGCTCCGACGAAAGGAACGCGCAGACTGATTGCGAGAGAGAAGAAGAAGAAGAAAACCGGACTGAGCGCAGCTAACGTCGCTTTTCTACGATCTCTGGGATTCGTCGTGAGAAACGATCATGGCCGACATCCTGAGTATCGGAGGTGAGCCGATCTTTGACGATCGCATCGTCAAGATAGAGACTCACACTTATAATCCGTATGCCAATACCACGTTCGGACACAGCGATGAAATACGAATTCCGATACAGCAACAGGATCTGTACACTCTACCCTGCGAAAGTTTTCTGTACATCGAGGGGGTACTCTCCGACGACTTGCCGGAAACGAATTCGGATACGACGATGGACAACAATTGCGTGGCGTTTATGTTCGACGAGATTCGATACGAACTCAACGGCGTGGAGATCGACAGGAACAGAAACGTCGGAATAACCAGTTCGATCAAGAATTTCGTGTCGCTGACCGTCGAGAGAAGCAGGAAACTGCAAAACGCGGGATGGACTGTGATCAAGGAAAACGTGGGACCTCGTTCGAGAACGAAAATTGGCGATTTCAATTTCTGCGTGCCCCTTAACGTACTCCTAGGTTTTTGCGAGGATTACAAACGCGTGGTAATAAACGCGCGACACGAACTCATTCTGATACGTTCCCGAAACGACGCTAATTGCATCGTCACGAAACCGGAACGCCACAAGAATCCTGCGATTACTCTGTTGAAAGTGCAATGGCGAATGCCGCACGTGGTGCTGAACGATGTCAATAAATTGTCCCTTTTACGAACGTTGGAGAGCGGACGATACCTAAGTATGGGCTTCCGCTCGTGGGATCTGTACGAGTACCCTTTGCTGCAAACCACGAACAGGCATTCGTGGGCCGTGAAAGCGGCGACGCAGCTTGAGAAACCGCGATACGTCATTTTCGCGCTACAAACCGGGAGGTCCAACAACTTATTAAAACACGCCTCTGAGTTCGATGACGGTAATCTCACCAATGTAAAACTGTACCTTAATTCAGATTTTTATCCCTACGACGATATGAATTTGGATTTTGAGAAGCGTAGAACGGCCATACTGTACGAGATGTACGCGAAATTTCGAAAGTCGTATTACGGATGCGAGCGAGAGAACGCACTCCTAACGATGGAAGAATTCGACAAATGGGGACCGTTCGTGGTCATCGACTGTTCTCGTCAGAACGAATCCGTCAAAAGCGCCACCGTAGACGTTCGCATAGAATTCGATTGCAAACGTAATATAGATTCCAATACGACGGCCTACTGCCTCATCATCCACGATCGCGTGATCGAGTACAGTCCGCTGACCAACATAGTCCGTAAAATCGTGTAAAGGAAAACAAAAGAAGAAGAAGAAGAACGTCTGACGAAATCGCGACAAGTTCAAACAGAGTGGGGGTAGCGACCGACCGTACAGAGAGACGATGTCCGTCGACCGCGACGTACCGATATTCGTAGATCTGCAGGGATTCGTTATCCGCGAAAAGTTTACAGTTAAAGAAGTGGCTGTGCTGAGAAACGGAAAGGAACTGATTCACCACGTGTTTCGCGCGCCATTGGCGTGGGATCTTCTAACAAAAGCGGAAAAATCGCGGGCGTGCTGGTTGACGGCGAATCATCATGGTCTGAAATGGAACGACGGAGACGTAAATTACGTTCGGGCGAGAACGATCATCCGACGCGCCGTGTGCGACGGGCTGAACTACGAGACGCTCAAGCTCATTTACGTGAAAGGCGCTGAAAAGAAAGGATGGTTGGAAGAGACTCTCGGCGACGCTGTCGGCGAATTTAACGTTAAAATCGAGTCGATGGACGTCGAATACGAGGACATCGGTCGACTGGAGACCCTCGGTGCGATCCGATCTTTCCTCTGCGGACGTCACGCGAAGCACTGTGCCATGGAGAACGTGTGCAAGTTACACGATTGGTGGGCGGAACGTCGCGCTCGTCTCGACATTCTGTAACGCTGCGTGTTTTTCGAAAAATTTTATTGTATTATAAAAATGATGTTTTTTTTATTTATCACAGTTCGATATTTTTAAACGTATTTTAACTTAAATACGTGAAGTGGTCATGGACAAATAAGACAACCGTATTATAGTTAACATCGTTTTTTTTCTACAAATTACATTTTTTTGTTCGCCTGAATGTAAGCTTACAATATATGTATTTCTTATAGTAATGGTAACATTTCCTTCTTAATATAAGTTTAAACATTCCTGCCTTCCTCACGATCGAGCGTCTAAATCTAACCCATTGTATACTTTATTGCTACAAGAATGTATATAATGTTGATAAGAAAAAAAAAGGTTCACGACGGTATCTTGTAATGTCCCCACGGTAGAGTGTCGTACGAGTCGGAAACGACGTATCGCTTGTCGTCGTACGGGCTGAGAGCGAGTTTCAACTCGGACACGGTGTGCACCTCGTGTAACGTCGAACGAATACACGACTGACGCCTAGACTGCTCCATTTCGTCGTTCAAACAACGCATGTAATCGTCGAACGTTATCGTTCTTGCGACCACGTTTCTCTTGATGCCCTTTATTTTCTTCGTGTCGCTCTTTCCCTCGACCCTCAAGGCGTACATTTTTGACCGCAGTCCAACGAATTCCGTCATGACCGCACCGTCGTTCTCGTCCTTCATCAAACCGGGTATCTTCTTGTTGACGCGCGGCATGCGGTACGCGTTGTTCTCGGGATAGCCGCTCGTGTCGAATTTCGCGATGTCGCGTTTCATATCCTCGTACGCGTCGTCGCACTCGAGAAAATATATGAGACTGTCGGTATCCGTGTACATTATCTTACACCTTTCACGATGCAGCGGTACCATGTAGTCGTAATGAAAATCGTAGACGCACGTCTTGGATATCTCGAGAATGCACATACCGACGTAGATCGGTTTGTTCAACCTCACCTCGAGCCTGCGCAACTCGACGGCGATTAGATCCTCCGCGAAGACGCTTCGACTGTGAAAATTCGGTTTCGCGATCATCGCCTCCGCGCCGTATCTCCCATCCCAACGCGTTAAGAGACGCACGTCGACGTGATCTCGCACGTTTTCCATAGTCTTGCCGAATACCGCGTTGTTCATCAATTTGTACATTTCTTTCTCAAAATCGTTGCTGGCGCGAGCTCTGAATCCCGTATTGAGCTCTATGTATCCGCGAAGCCACGGAGATTGCGCGAATCGCAGCGCGCGGTGAATCCTCGTGACGCGCAATCCGTATCGCACGCATTGCTGTAGATTACGGTAGTGCAGCACGTAGCGCGCCTTATCGCGGAGAGTGGTAAGGAGTTTATCGCATCGTTTTCCAGGAGGCTTTTCGCGGGTCGGGCAGAACGGAAGGTCAGCGTGAGCGTCGTGAAGTTCGCGCGGATACGCAAGGTCGACCTCCAAGATGTAACCGATAGCAGAGTCCAACGTCACGGACATTACGTCGAGACTCTCCGCGTCGTCGACCCATTGAAACTCACCGTACGGCAACGGTTCGCACATCGCCCAACCGTACAGATTGTTCACGTCGAGGTACATGAGATACGTCGACGGTTGCGAAGAGTCGTGCGATCGCATGTATTTGTTGTTGGCTCGCGCGTACCTATTGGAGCATTGACTCAGACCGCCGCGGATACCGCGCTCCACGAACATTACCATGTCGATGTCGGTGAGCAATTCGAATCGCACCCCCGTGTACTTCAACATCGCGTCCCACGTGTATCCCGGTAAAGTGTAGTAATGCGCAGGATCCAGTCCATATGTGTCGATACAGGCGTCGCGAAAATTTTCGAAGATATCTGCCAGAAGAAGCACGTCCGTTTTAAGATACAAATCGCTGTACTCGCCAAGATTTTCCACGCGAAAACAACGCCAGACTTTCCGCGCGTGAGCGTAATCGCTCTCAGTCGCGGTCTCGCCGGTCAACGAACTGTAAAAGGCCTCGCGCGGTGGTAATTCCGTCACCAGCAACTTATCGAAGCCGTCGACGTACTCGTACGGAAATACACCTTTACGCGTGAGTAGGTTGAAATCGCTTTCGCTCAGTTCTGCAAATTCCGAACGCATGATTTTCAGCTTGTCCCTATCGAGATACGACGCCAATTTCTCGAGACTGGTGCTGAGAAATTTGAACGAATCCACGAATCGCAACTTCGTGCAGTTTCCCCAGTTAACACCTTCCCTCACATTCTTCGTGAACGATATGTACGTCTCTTTCGTGAGCGGTAATAAATCGATGCTACCCTCGAAGCTGTTAGCCATATCTTTGATAATGAAATGGGCATCGTAACCGGACAAATTGTGAAAAAATACAGGAATAACGTACGAGTCTCTATAATTTAGATTGCAGCGCGGATGCGCGGGACCTCTGTAACGTCCGGTCAAGTGACAGTGATCGCGAACGCGCTGATCCTGCGATCCTTCGAACGGTCTCTCGCATATGTGACAGCTCGTCGCGCTCCAAAAATTTTGTGTCTCGTCCGGCGTTAGCTCCGCCATGGTCACGTTCGTCATGAGTATCTCTTTGGCGCGATGCGCGATAACGTTGAGCTCGTTGACGAACCACGACACGCAGTCCTCGCCGCGACGAAATCTGTACGCGGGTGGGATCTCGTCGTACGCGCTGCACAGGTAGTATCCCACGCTGAACGGTCTGTGATGTTGATAGGCGTATCTCTTGGCGTTATCGTTATCCAACTCTTCTTTCTCCAACACGCATTCCAGATCGGCGTACACCACGAAGGGAAGTCGCTCCTTCCTACTGTGATCGCGAAAAGACAGCCATTTGTTGTCGTCTTTCGGAAGAACGATGGCGCAGTCGTTCATCTTACCGCAGTCGACGTTGTGAACGGACAATTTCTCGCTCGAGTAAAAGTAGTGTAGGCATCTGAAAAAATATATACAATTTTTTTTTCATTTTACATACATCTGATTCGACTTTTTTTTACCTACCGATCGCATATGTACTTCATGACCTTGGACTTGTTTAACTGAGACCCCACCAATCGCGACAGATTCTTTATCCACGCGAAATGACCACCGTTCGAGTTGTTTCGCGAATCTGGCAGATACAACAGATTCACGTGTCTGTCCTTCTTATCGTCGGTCAGCTGTAAAGGAACGATCTCGTCCTTCCGTTCCCTCCGCCAAGTGGTGAAAACGTTGACAGACACGTCGTTGAGTCGTTCAAACCTCGAAATTTGCTTCAGGGTCATAGGAAACTCGATCCCTTCGAAATTCAACGCCGTCGCGTAATAGGGATACGAGCTACATCGTTGCGCGTTTCGCTGAACGGGATACAGAGCGGAGATTACTGACCACGCGAAACACGCGTTGTCGTTTGAACGCACGTTGATCACCGCTGTCTTTAGCTTTATCCATTGCGGTGTTTCAAACCAACATCCGGCATGCATGGGATTGCACTTGTTCACGTTCACAATCAGGTTCAATATACGCGACAATGCCCAGCCACTGTCGCGTTCCTGAAACTCGTCCAGACCCGCCAGAGTGACATCGATCACGTATCTATCGTACCACACTCGCAAATCGGACGCAGGAAAAAGCTGACGATTTTTCGTAGCGATGCTTTTGACGGCGGTTTGTGCTCCCGCAACGAACTCGCCATTGAAAACTGTGTTGATCTTCAAGCACGCGTGTCTCTCATGATTGACGCTCACTTGTTCGAGCACCGTGTCCCTCGCGTCCTCGAGAAACAGTCGTGGATCGACATGATTCGAGTTGATCACCGCACCGGTCAGTACACGATTGTCGAAAGCCGTTTCAATCTCCGTCCACGAAAGTCGTCTGATCGGTTCGCCGTGACCGGCGCCCACCCGTGCGAAACGTTGACGCAGAGCGTTTCTCGCTTCTTCCAATCGAGCCACTCGAGCGACAAGAGAGTTCAACGTTCCGGTGTACGTCGGGCGAGGTTTCTCTCGACATCTCTCTCGCAGAGACGCGAGACGCTTTTCGAACCGTCGTTCGCACTCGCGATACGCGTCCGACGAGTCGACGCCCGTGGCGAGTTCGACGAGATCGCGATCCTCTTCCTCCGACATTTCTTCAATCGTCGCAACTTCAATCTAATTGCGCGAGGATTAGCGTTCTCTCGCGTGTCGGCGGCGTGAATAAACAGAGACGATCTCCGACGACGATGTTTCGCGGCGGTAAGTGCTAAAGTACAAAATTGCGCAAGGATTCGCGTTAGCTCGCGCTTATCGCTCGGCGGATGTCAATAGGGCAGCAGATAACCGCGCCTTACGGAGAGACGATCTCCGACGACGACGACGATATTTAGCGGTAAATGTTAAAACTCACGTATGCGGTTTAAAATGACGCGCCCGCATTGTGAGTCAAAGCGCACGATCGATTGTTGTGGACCGTCGATCGATTATCGACGTCGTGACGGAATCCATCCGCTGAGAGGCGCCTCCGTCGCGCCCCCTCGCACCCTGCCCCCCTGAAAAGCGCGAGAGGGGAATTTCGGAGTGGCGCCCCTCGCGGCCACACCTATCCCTTCCCCCAAAAATATCGGCGGAGCAGCAGCAGCAGCGGAGGGGCGGCACCAGCCTGCCGTCGCCGTCCCCTCTCCCACCGCTTGCGGCGGCCCCCACGCGTTTCGCTTCCTGCCCCCGACCCGCCGCAAATCGCTCCTGTGATCCAAACCCCCTACAGTATGCCTACTGCCGTGTGCCCCGGCAGCCGTGTGCCAAGCGGTAAACTTGGGCAGCCGTGTGCCCCGGCAGCCGTGTGCCATGCGGTAAACTCGGGCAGCCGTGTGCCCCGGCAGCCGTGTGCCATGCGGTAAACTCGCAACATCGTGTTGCCCATCTCCACAACATTGTGCTCGATCGAAACATTTGGAAGATATAATTAATTCACGTTCATTCGCATATGATAATACTCGTATTTTGGTGCACTTCACGTAATGGATGAATTATCGGAATCGCTCGCATAGGAACAATGTCGAAAAGAAACAATGCACGTTCGCATAAGGAAAATACCGGGTCACCCGACACGAACTTATACATTGCAATGCGGATATCGTATCAAGAGTTAAAGCAATGTCGAAAACATATCGCGCGGGCGCGTAACGTTAAAATGGCGAGAATGATTGTATAAGCACTGCACGTAATACCGCGGAGATTTAATTGAGTCGAGAAATGAACAATGTCACAATCGGCTACGAACACACGCAATAGAAAGATATCGAAAATGCCCGCACACGAAATGCACATATAACGCGGATGTCAAACCGAACTTTACGTAGTCGCGCGGTAAGATAATGGCGAGAATAGCCACAATGCGTTTCATGAAAATACCACGGCAATCGGATCGGGTAATCAAACCTGAAGCCTCTCTCGAGGTAGAAGCGACGACGTTCAAATTTTCGGGCGTCTCGTTTTCGTTTCGCTAGGGAGTGGATAAGCAGGATGTGGAAAATGGAAAACGGTGGCGTAAGGACGTCCTGTCCGACCTCGTCGTTGTCCACCGCGGCTCCGTCGAAACTCCGCTTTAAATCTCGATGTCACATGTAAATCCGGGATTCGAACTGCACTATTTCGTAGAAGTTTTCTTCGCATCGATACACGTATTGAATCCGTCACGCTGACTCTTACTCTCGGTGTCGTTACAAAATATCTCGTGAGAACGAAAACGATCTGAAAGACTCTGTAACGGCCTGACTTTATCGAACGCGAACGGGATTTCTGGATCAGGGGTTCGATGACAGGCCCAGAGACAATAATCAATGTGCAATGTACAGATATCGTTTATTCCATTTACTCTAAATGCGGTGGTACACACAGACTCGGTATATTACAACGGTCGCCAGACCGGCGGAACGCGGCGTTGCGCGCAAGCGCGGTGTATTGCAACGGCCGCCCGGTTGCGGCGGAACGCGGGAGGTGACGACGGTCAGCAGTGCATCCGCACTCGGCTGGCTAGCGGACGGGTGTCTTATCCCACGCGGGACTCGATCAATTCGCAGATCGCGGTATAATACAACGGTAAGAACGGAACGCGGTACGGAGACGTGAATCGCGGTATATTACATCGGTAGCGGAACGCGGGACAGGGACGTGAATCGCGGTATAATACAACGGTAAAGATGCGGTAGTACGGAGCGCGCTATATGCAATGGACGCGAGTGCACATGCACTTCGTATCGGCGGGACGCGCGAACGTTTCGGATGGCGGTGTTCCGGCGATACGGGCGTGAGAACCCTCGCTGCGGGGCTGAGCACGCTCGACCGCGCCTGGCCGTAATCGTCGGAACGGAGGATGGCGTCGGGGACACTTGAGAACCCTCATTCGAGACCCACACTCTGGACCTCGGTTTGCGTGTCGCCCTAGGAGCTTAGGAGAGGTTTTTCGGTCGGAACGGTGTCGGCGAAAAAGGTCCCGTCTCGTCGAGCGCGCCGGCTTATATATGCCGCTCGGTGCGGCGTGTTCGGCGGGAGGGGAGGCCGATCGTCAGGCGCGCCGCGCGGCGGCGGGAGCAGCGCGATCCGTGCTCCCCCCGTCGGCGCTCGTCGGCGTCGCGCGGGAAGGCACCGGTGCGGCGGTTTCCCGCGCACACGGTGCGTTTCGAATGTTTAAAAAAGGTGGGCGCACCGCGCCCTTGTCCTCGCCCGACGGAAGGTCGGTCGGGCGGCATCCGGCGGATGGTAGCCGGGAACGATGCCTTGGTGTGAGGGGCGCATCGTTACAACTCAAGAAGGAGATGAAGATGACGAACAAACAACCGTTGCTAAGGCTGGTGCTTCTCCGTTGCTGCGCTCGCTGACCGTGCGCTCGCTGACCGTCGCGCTGTCTCCGATCACGCTCGCGACGTCTGAGCCGACTTTACGGCGCATTTCAAATCATCGCCGATGATTTTGAAACAAAGTCAAATTACAGGTGCTGCTAATAAATTAAATAACATCGGCCTCAATATCGGCGACGAGTTCGTTGGTGCAATCATGCTGGCGGGTCTCACGGATGAATTAAAACCGTTAGCGATGGGCTTTGTAGGCAGCGGAATAAATACGACGTCTGACGCAGTAAAAACGAAGCTTATGGACAGCGCATACCAAAGAGAAGCGCAGAGCGCCTTTTTCGGTAAAGGCGGGCCGAAAGGTAAGAAGCCTATAACCTCAAAAGACACTGATAGTAAACCAAAATATTACAAGTGCGGTAAGAAGGGCCACAAGGCGAACCAGTGCAGAGGGTCCAAGACCGATAAGGACGAGAAAACAATGGGCTCTGACAGCAAATCGGATAAAGGAAGCAACGATAAAAAGGAATGTAAGAATGCATTTATCGTGGTATTTTTATCCAAGGCGACGCAGAATAGGAACGATTGGTACGTAGACAGCGGCGCGTCACAGCACATGACTCCATATGCGAATTGGCTGAGTGAGTCGAGGCCAACGTCGGTGAAGGAAATTGTGACGGCAAATAATCAGAAGTTGACGGTCTCCGGTTCCGGCAAGATCATCTTAAGAGTAAATAACCAGAACGTCGATGTGAACAATGTTTTGCATGTACCAGGATTGTCAACAAACTTACTCTCGGTCGATCAAATGGTGAAAAATGGAAACACCATAACGTTCAGCACTGATGGATGCTCAATCATTGGCAAGGATGGAAAGCGTATTGCGAACATGCAGTCATCAGATGGAGTTTATCGACTTCCAAGCAGCAACGGGGTCTCTTTGCTATCAGTCTCTGGCGATAGCGCAATGACATGGCATCGAAGATTAGCACATATCAATCATGGCAATTTGTGCAAAATGCGTGACGGCGCAATAGATGGTGTGATATTCACTGATGGAGCTGAGGAAGTGAAACGATGTGAAGTCTGCATGCAAGGTAAACAAGCAAGACTCCCGTTTAAAGCATTCGGAAAACAGACGAAGCATGTACTGGATCTAATCCATTCGGACCTGTGTGGACCAATAGAGACTACTTCGATCGGAGGAGCCAGGTATTTGTTAACATTTATCGACGACTTCTCACGCAAAGTATTTGTATATTTTTTGAGGTCCAAGGCTGAAGTATTCACGCGATTCAAGGAGTTCAAAAAGTTGGTTGAGGTGGTAAAAAATTATGTCATGGCTTTGACAGGTGATTCTCCAGATCGAGATCGGTAAAGATCTGAAAAAAGTTGCATCCGCAAAATTGATCTTGACCTTGAAATTTAAGGTCAAACTTTTTTATTAGCTTAAAAAATTCTGCTCGTCAAGAGGAACAAAAGTCTTAAAGAGACCATAGGTCGCAAATGAACCCTTCAACCCAAAAGAAAATTATAAAGTTGAAAAAATTGGAATATGTGATTTTGTCGCGAATATTGATAAAAAAAGTTCATGCTTTTCTTTTCCCTCAGAAGCAGAGAAAACTCATGTCCCACCTACCGACATGAGCAGTCTATGTTAATGTGTGTGTGTGTGTGTGTGTGTGTGTGTGTGTGTGTGTGTGTGTGTGTGTGTGTGTGTGTGTGTGGGTGTGTGGGTGTGGGTGTGGGTGTGGGTGTGGGTGTGGGTGTGGGTGTGGGTGTGGGTGTGGGTGTGGGTGTGGGTGTGGGTGTGGGTGTGGGTGTGGGTGTGGGTGTGGGTGTGGGTGTGGGTGTGGGTGTGGGTGTGGGTGTGGGTGTGGGTGTGGGTGTGTGTGTGTGTGTGTGTGTGTGTGTGTGTGTGTGTGTGTGTGTGTGTGTGTGTGGGTGTGTCACGCAGAGATCAGGACCCCGCGGTTCGTCACTTCCACGGTATTTAATGACTCCAAACCCTCTCTGTCGTGTGTGTGTGTGTGTGTGTGTGTGTGTGTGTGTGTGTGTGTGTGTGTGTGTGTGTCGTGAATCTAGTCAAGTGTTGCATTTTGACGACGTCTTCTACGTCTGGGTACCCAGAGAACCGTTCCGTTCACACCGATGGCTCTCAGCATACGTGCTTGTTCTCCGGCTTCCACGTGACGCCCTCCATTTCGCAAGCAAGCTTGTAACCTTGCCTTTAAATTAGACCTCACTCTGGCAAGAATAGTTTGATTTCGTGTCAATCTAACTATTCCCTCATCGATACGCTGTCTTAAATTTTCAGCTGTTCTGACCGCTATACCCGACCTATAAACAAATGCTTTCAAAGCTCCCCAAAAGAAAAAATCTAGAGGATTTAGGTCGGGAGAGCGAGGTGGCCACAAATGTGGTGCAGGTAGGTCTGCGTCCTATCCACCGGGTTCCGAAAAGCTGATAAAGAAAAGCACGAACTTGCCTACCAAAATGCGGTGGTGCGCCATCATGCATGAAATAAACGCGGTTGCGGCGTTCACGGGGAATAATATGTCGCATTCTACGCACTAGGTCATGTCGCAAAAATGTAAGATAATGCGCGCTTGTCAGTCGCAATGGCAGGTAAACGGGACCAATATAACTATTATTAATTATTCCTGCCCAGACATTAATCGCGAAACGCCCCTGTTGAACACGCTGTAGCATGGCGTGAGGGTTCCGATAAGCCCAAATACGGACATTCTGCCTGTTCAAAATGCTCGTGCTAGAAAAACATGACTCATCCGTGAACAACACGTTTTCTAAAAAGTTGGGATTATTACGAAGTTTTTGTAACATCCACCGACAGAATTCTTTGCGAGCATAACGGTCTCTAGGCCGCAATTCCTGAACTATTTGCACCCGGTAAGGCCGCAAGCCCTCCTCGCGTATTATGCGAAGCACTGTCGGATGCGATATGCCTACGCGTGTCGCTATACGCCGTAAACCCATGACGGGAAAAGCTCGTGCTAATGCAATGACCCGCTCTTCGGTTTGCCAATGAATTCGAGGTCGTCCTGCTCTATGATGACCAGCGGCCCGCATTTCAAATTGCTCTTGGTCGTCAAAACACTGTTCAAGGCGTTGGAATTCTTGACGATCTGGAATTTCACAAGGGCGTACCCGTCGTCCGTTAGCGCGATTTTGTAGAAAATTGGCATAAATTTCGCGTGCTCGTGCATAATTTCCAAGGGCTTGGTCAATTGCTCGGAGCATTAACCGTTAGTCACGACCATCTCTGTGCATTCGCCTACGTTGATGTCGCAAACGACGTTCCATCGTAAGCGTTTGCAAACCAAAGGCAGAGTGGGATACCGACAATATCTTATAATTAGGCCGTAAGGTTCTCTGGGCCGCGTACCGTGGCAGGAGAACAAGTGTCTAGCTTGGCTCTCAGGGCCTCTTTATATGCGAGTTGAATTCGCGCCTTACGCCACCTATGGAGCGCCGTGGGAGGCTTCCGTGCGCGCCGGCGCCACCTAGCGCTACCCAGCGTTTGCGAGTAGTAGTGGCCGGGCCGCCGTGCTTTAGGCGCGATAGAGCCAGCCGCAACATATATTAATATAATTGATGTGATAAATCAATATAAACCATAGACATATTAACATAGACTGCTCATGTCGGTAGCGGGACATAAGTTTTCTCTGCTCCTGAGGGGAAAAAAAGCATAAATTGATTTGTCAGTTTGTCGATAAAGAAAGACAGAACTTCTTTTATCAATATTTGCGACAAAATCACATATTCCAATTTTTTCAACTTTATGATTTTCTTTTGGGTTGAAGGGTTCATTTGCGACCCATGGTCTCTTTAAGACTTTTGTTCCTCTTGACAAGCAGAATTTTTTAAGCTACTAAAAAGTTTGACCTTAAATTTCAAGGTCAAGATCAATTTTGCGGATGCAACTTTTTTCAGATCTTTACCGATCTCGATCTGGAGAATCACCTGTCAAAGCCATGACATATAATTTTTTACCACCTCAACCAACTTTTTGAACTCCTTGAATCGCGTGTATACTTCAGCCTTGGACCTCAAAAAATAGACAAATACTTTGCGTGAGAAGTCGTCGATAAATGTTAACAAATACCTGGCTCCTCCGATCGAAGTAGTCTCCATTGGTCCACACAGGTCCGAATGGATTAGATCCAGTACATGCTTCGTCTGTTTTCCGGATGCTTTAAACGGGAGTCTTGCTTGTTTACCTTGCATGCAGACTTCACATCGTTTCACTTCCTCAGCTCCATCAGTGAATATCACATCATCTATTGCGCTGTCACGCATTTTGCACAAATTGCCATGATTGATATGTGCTAATCTTCGATGCCATGTCATTGCGTTATCGCCAGAGACTGATAGCAAAGAGACCCCGTTGCTGCTTGGAAGTCGATAAACTCCATCTGATGACTGCATGTTCGCAATACGCTTTCCATCCTTGCCAATGATTGAGCATCCATCAGTGCTGAATGTTATGGTGTTTCCATTTTTCACCATTTGATCGACCGAGAGTAAGTTTGTTGACAATCCTGGTACATGCAAAACATTGTTCACATCGACGTTCTGGTTATTTACTCTTAAGATGATCTTGCCGGAACCGGAGACCGTCAACTTCTGATTATTTGCCGTCACAATTTCCTTCACCGACGTTGGCCTCGACTCACTCAGCCAATTCGCATATGGAGTCATGTGCTGTGACGCGCCGCTGTCTACGTACCAATCGTTCCTATTCTGTACAAACCGAACGCAAGGTGAAAGCGATTAGAACGGACAACGGGACAGAATACTGCAGCAGGGATTTTGAAGCATTTTGTTGCAGTGAGGGCGTTCAACATCAAATGACTAACACATATACTCCTCAGGAAAACGGAATAGCAGAACGTATGAACCGTACGATTGTGGAGCGAGCCAAATGCATGTTATTCGACGCTAAACTTGAAAAGGCTTACTGGGCAGAAGCCGTTAACATGGCTGCATATGTGGTAAATAGATACATCAATTCGACTCTGGATGGAAAAACGCCGGAAGAATTGTGGACCGGAGTTAAACCGAACGTGAGCAACTTAAAGATATTTGGATCATCCGTAATGGTCCACGTTCCAAAACAAAAGCGTCGCAAATGGGACTCAAAGTCAACCAAATTGACCTTCGTGGGATATAATCATAATATCAAGGGATATCGATGTATTGATCCAATCACTAAGAGGATAACCATTAGTAGAGATGTCAAGTTTCTGGAGAGTCAGCAAGAGCCATCAGTGCTTATAAACTTCGAGGAAGATTCTGATTCAGTGAGGGATAATTCATCAGAAAAGTTAGATGCGCGACCAATGGAAGACTTGCACAGTGACACGGAGGACGATTTTATATCAGTCACGGAGAGAGCATCGAGTGATGAAGATTTTGAGCCTGATGAAACGCTGACACCACCACAACAAATAAGAAGATCTGCACGCACACCAAAGCAAAGGGACTTCGAGGGATTCGTTAGTTACTTGACGATGAATGATGGAAAGGATAACGATCCATTAACGCTTAACCCTTGTTTGCCACACTGGGATCAAATCAACCCCACGACCATATATTCCCTTAATTTTAAGTACAGAAACCTATGGGGAGCGGGTCTATAGCGACATCTGTCAAAAAAAAAAAAATTTTTTTTTGTAAAAACAGCCATTTTTTCATTTGTTGGGGGCTATTTTAATTTTTTTATCATACATAATTTTAATTTTTGGCTATATAACCTACATAACTTTTAAAAGTAAGCTTTTAAGAAGTTCTAAAAAAATTGACAAGTTAAAATATTGAATAGCTTATTTGTTATAACAATTTTTGTCGCTGGGGTAGATTCCACCCCAATGTGGCAAGTACGTGACGTCTACAGAAGTGTGGCAAGTAAGGGTTAAGGATGTATTGCCGGTACAGTCTTAGATGTATAGGACATAATTTTCAAAGCGGTGCCAAGTGGATAAAAATTTGTGAGAATGTTCTTTTAGTCTTCCTGATGTGCTACAAAAAAGTAGAAACGAATCCACTAAACGGTTGCTGAGATATAACGATTTTAATTCACTGTTTTTACTAAAATCAGTGAATTAAAATAATTATATCTCAGCAACCGTTTAGTGGATTCGTTTCTACTTTTTTGTAGCACATCAGGAAGACTAAAAGAACATTCTCACAAATTTTTATCCACTTGGCACCGCTTTGAAAATTATGTCCTATACATCTAAGACTGTACCGGCAATACATCCTTAAGGAAGCAATGGAAGGAAGTGACCGCGAAGAATGGAGAGCGGCCATTAATGACGAGTTGAAATCATTGAAGGAAAATTTCACTTGGGAACTTGTCGACTTACCACGCGATAGGAAGGCCATAAAATGTAAATGGGTCTTCAAGACAAAACGTGACGGGAACGGTAAGGTTGTCCGTTATAAGGCCAGACTCGTGGCCAAAGGATATTCGCAAAACTATGGTACAGACTACAATGAAACATATTCACCTGTAGTAAGGTACACGTCGATTCGATACTTGATTGCTCTGGCAGCTAAACTTGGCATGAAGATTGACCAGATGGACGCCGTAACGGCGTTTCTTCAAGGGGATTTACCCGAAGAAATATACATGGAGCCACCGGAAGGGTTCAACGCTGGAAAGGGTAAAGTTTGCCGGCTGAGAAAAACCATCTACGAACTTAAGCAAAGCAGCCGAGAATGGAACGAGAAGCTCAAGAAATCTTTAAAGGCTTTTGGACTTATCCAGTCACCTGCGGACCCATGTGTATTCTACAATCGAGATATGACGTTGATAGTAGCCGTCTACGTAGATGATATTTTGATATTTTGGTCGGATGCAGAAGCCAAGGATCAACTAAAAAGGTCGCTCTGCACGACATTCAAGATGAAGGATATGGGAACTGCCTGCAACTGCGTGGGATTACGAATTACATATGAATCTAATGCAATTTGCCTGGATCAAGAGGAATACACGAAACATATACTAGAAAAGTTTAACATGACTGATTGCAAACCGGCAGCTACACCGAGTGATCCAAATCAGAAGCTTTCAATCGAAATGAGCTCAGGTACTCAAGAAGAAAAAGAAGAACTTAAAAGAGTTCCATACCGGGAAGCGGTAGGAAATCTACTATACTTGGCACAAGGTACACGACCAGATATTGCGTTTGCCGTTAACGATGTAAGCAGATTCAACTCGAACTTTGGCAAGGCTCACTGGACGGCAGTCAAGCGCATCTTTCGATACCTGAAGGGAACCATGAACTTCAAGATTCGCTATTCGAAGACAAATTCTGGCTTGTTGGGTTATTCAGATGCAGATTGGGCATCAGACGTCGACAAACGTCGCTCGTGTACTGGATACGTTTTCCTGATGAATGGCGGAGCGATATCATGGGCGAGTAAGCGACAACAGACTGTCGCACTCTCAAGCAGCGAGGCCGAGTACATGGCTTTGTCGGCCACCGTACAAGAAGCAATGTGGCTTAAATACTTCGGTGAAGTCCTAGAGTTAAATACCAAAAATAGAGCAATAAAGATCAAATGCGACAGCCAGAGCGCTTTGAGTCTTGCAAAGACGGACGGTTTCAAGGCGAGGTTCAAACATATTGACGTTCGCCATCATTATATTCGGGAGAAGATTGCGGATGGAATCATCGAATTGGAGTACATTCCTACCGAGGAGATGGTGGCGGATAACCTAACCAAGGCTGTCAGCGGACCAAAACATATGTCATGTACACGCGGAGCAGGAGTTGGACACATAAAGAATTAGAAATTAATTATATTAAAGCAATAGAATGGGGTGCAATACTTGATATTAGAGTCACTTGAGTTTATTTTCTTTTCTTTGTTTGTCATTTGCTAGTCAAAAGAATTTCTAATACTTAATGAGTGAGGGTGTTGGGGAAAGACGGTATATTCAAACCGCGCGCCACTTGGCGCCACACATCTGTACACGTTACGTAAAATATATTCTCCGTTGCATTGCTCTCTGGAAAAGACGTGTCTTCTCTCGCAGCCTCTCTTTTACCGAATTGATCCCAATCCAACACGAACAACAAATAGCTTTCGAAACATTAAAGGAAAGACTAACTACGGCACCCATATTAAATTACCTCGATTTTACTCAAGAGTTTTTAGTAACTACAGACGCATCCGACTATGCATTTGGAGCCGTGCAGGCCGTGCTATCACAAGGAACAGTAGGACAAGACAGACCGATAGCATATGCCAGTAGAGTATTAAATAAGGCGGAGCAAAATTATAATACAACAGAAAAAGAATTGTTGGCAATCGTATGGGCCATAAAACATTTCAGACCTTACGCGTACGGAACGAAATTTAAAATAATTACTGATCATAGACCATTAATATGGTTATTTAACGTAAAAGACCCCGGTTCAAGATTAATTAGATGGAGACTCAAGCTGGAGAAGTACGATTACGAGATCGTCCACAAGGTAGGCAAAATGAATGCGAACGCTGACGCATTGAGTCGAAACCCGATAGTGGAAGACGTACAAGTAAATAAAGTTCATCGAAAGAAAATGCTGAAAAAATACTCGGAAGAAGATAAACTACAGATATTAAAAGAATATCACGACCTACCTATGGAAGGACACCAAGGAGTCACAAGAACTTTAAATCGAGTCCGATTAACTCACAATTGGAATGGAATTACTAAGGATGTTGAAGATTATATAAATAAATGTGAATACTGCCAAAAGAATAAATTGAGCAGAAAAACGAAAATGCCTTTATTAATTACGGATACTCCACAAAGACCATTCGAAAAATGCGCCCTTGACATTGTAGGAGCATTAACTACCACAGATAACAGAAATAAATATATTTTGACTTTCCAAGATAGTCTGACAAAATTTAGTAAAGCAATTCCCGTAGAAAATCAAGAAGCAGCTACAGTCGCGAAAGCTTTTATCAAAATCGTGTTAGAACACGGAATACCGGAGAAAGTACTCACGGACCAGGGTACAAACTTTACTAGCGAAATGTTCAAAAACGTGTGTAAATTACTAAAAATTGAAAAAATACAAACGACAGCTTATCACTCAGAAAGTAACGGAGCATTAGAGCGATCGCACCGCACATTAGCCGAATATTTGAAACACTATATAAATGAAGATCAGACGAACTGGGATGAATGGCTACCCTATGCGATGTTTACATATAAAACAACCCCCCACACCACGACAGGATTTACACCGTTCAAATTAGTTTACGGTCATCAAGCTATATTATCGACAGCTCTAACGAAACCGCAAAAACTGACATATACCTACGACAATTACGCGCAAAAATTTCGAGAAAGAATACGCGCCACAAACAAAATAGCTAGAGAAAACACCAAACATGAAAAAATTAAGGCAAAACAACAGTACGATAAAAAAACAAATATCAAAACATTTAAAGCAGGAGATCCAGTACTGTTATATGACGAAACGATTCGACGAGGAAGACCAAAAAACCAGAAGCGCATTGGATAGGATCATACACAGTAATAGAAAAAATCAATGACATAAATTATATAATTAAAAAAGGACGAAAGACGTTACGCGTCCACGCCAATCGTTTGAAAGCCTTTATAGAAAATTAGATAGAAAAAAGCAAAAACACCCACACTTAAAGCACTTATCGAATAAACGGAAATATACAAAGCTTACCCTACTCAGGAAGGGGAGCACCATGCCCCCGACCTGCCAGTCGAAGTGCCCGCACGGCGGCCGCCAACTGCGCGCGTCCTCCTGGGGGTGGAGGGAGGCCAGGACCCCGAGAACGCAACAGCAAAATACGGGGATCCATCGGAGGGCCGGAAAGGGTTCGCCCACGGCCTACCCCACGAACAGCCGGATCCTGAACCCGCTCAATCAAAACCGGAAAACCCGCAAAAAAAGGGGGGGGGACAGGTAACCCCCGTTCAATTAAATTGGCCCGCGCTTTAGCCAGCCAGCGAGCGCGACCCCGACCCCGCACCGGAGATTCAGTTATCACCATACGTTCAATCTGGAGGGTAGGTCCATCCTCCTCCTCCTCCTCCTCGCCAACCCGGAGCTCTTCTGGATTCACTATGGCTCGAGCTGGCACCAAATGCTCGAGGGGAGGCATGACAGCGAATTAAAAAACTCGTATAAGACTGCACGAGAACAGCAATAGACTCAGACTGAAGAGACTCGTCAAGCAACATCAAAGTAACAATCCATTGACAGTCGATGTCAGCAAAAGTAAAGATAAGTACTCCCATTACAGGATAACGTTGCTCATCCTCTAGCAGCACCTCGCAACAGGAGCACCACCAATACTACCGTACGAAGCAATTTATCAACGAGCCAGGTATCTATTTCGAGAGAATCGGACACCTGCAGTAAACAAAGTAGCTGAAGATCACCAACTCCACAATAGGTCACATGGAAAGACACATTCATACACCGAGAGGAAATAGACAAACAACTATTATTGATAACCGCTATCCTAGCTGACCTCACGACAGACAGAGACAAACCATTTAACATATATAACAAATAACATTTTACTTACACGCGTGCTCCCAATAAAGAATATAATCGTAGAATTAAAAGAACGCGACTTCAATAAATGTACGCGAGAAACTACTAAATTTATATGCGATCAGAATTTTTCCGTGTATTGGGTAACTGCGAATGCACCAAGCTAGGTGCAGTTTTTGTAAAAAGCTAATAGATTATAGCCGTAGTAAGCATTATATTGTACTTGTGATCATTTATGTAATAAAAAAAGGGAATCATTAAGAATTCAAAGGGGGAAACCACAGCATACATATTAGCATATAAGAAACTTAGATTGTAATCTCTCAAGAAAAAGAAAAAACCAAATAAATAAATAACGAAAAACTTCGAAAACCTCAGTTTTTCTTTTTCCGCGGGGGAAGGAATGTTGTGAGCGCACAACAAAGTAGAGAGTAATTAATGCACCTGGCAACACCAAGTGCCTCCGATACGAAATCCGACCCTAGCGACAAATGTAAAATCCACATCCGCCGAAAAAACTGACGATTGCATCGGGCCGATCATCTGATGCAATGCGACACGACCAAAAACGCTGACCGCGTAGGGCTAGCGCTAACTCGGGAGCCCCGAGTTAGCAACAGCAAGCGGATAAATACCGCGGAAACTGACGATCGGCGGGCAGTCGCTAATTAACAACCAAGCGGAGACGTGCGTCTGAGTACTTACTGTCAAACTCCAATAATTAGAAATCGTTTATTGTTACGCGAGTATCGGGATTTGAAATAAAGGGGACTATTGTAACATTTGGGCAAGACAAATATATTTAAACTGATTATTTCACACATTGCGACGAGCTTTATTCTCCGACCCGGAATCTCCGAATCCTGTGCCACTATATCCCAGTCACGGCACAACACTACCTTAAAATTTCTACGGACAACGAGCAATGCATCATCCTCAGCTGTTGATAATGGTAAGTTTTTGAAAACGAAAACCGCGCGCGATTCGAGGAAGACAGCAACCCCTGACAAGTGTTCGAGCCGCGACACGCAATCAGAGCCCAGCGCCGGGCAGGTACGACGGGTTCGGAAATTAGCGAACCACACGAAGGATAGCGAAATTAGGCACCCATGACGCGTCAGGAGAACGTAGAGGTCAATCATGGATGATCGGAACCACAATAAGATGTAAAGGTAAAGAAATCGCGGACGGCACGCGAATCGGAGATTGAATGGCCTATGACGAAGGTGTGACACCTAGTACACACAACGGTCGAAACGGCAACCCGATCCGACATCCGGGTAAAGAGTTAGAAAACCGTCCTCGATCTCGGTACCTGGGGATCATCCACAGGAACACGACCCCGCATTAGAGATACCAGGTCCCAATAAAGGGTCAGAGGGGGTCGGCGTCGAGGGCCGCCAGGTTAAGGTACACCCGGACATCTTCCTCGGGAAAGTCGCCCGGAGACAGGCATATTAGAGCGATAGAAGACCCGCGCATAGGTCGGCGTCGACGGCGCGCGTCAATTGTAAAAAGTGAAAAACCGCTACCTTGTTGCCAGGACGGGAAGATATCCTGAGTGCGACGCACGCGGAAATTTCCGTATCAACAAGATAGGACAAGTACACGCGAAGGTCGCGTGATCCGCGACGCAAATTGGAAAGTTCGCGAAAGTGAAAGCGGGCTCGGCCGTGGGAGTGGGGGTCGAGCGAAAAGGTAGGGAGCCAATGCGAGACACAGCGCTCGAGGCAGTCTCCCGCGAACCGCGAACACGGTAAGACGTGTTATACCGCGTGTGTCAAGTCGTCGCACTAAGTCCCGCGTACGCGTAAAAATCGACAATTATAACAACGCCTGATTAATAACAGCGCTAAGGGAATGTGCCATACGCGATTAAATAATTTAAATAATTAATATCTGCGGAGATAATATGCCATTGTAAAATGATTGCGTCATCGACACCAGCGGACGCTAACTTTAACATTACGGAGTTTTGTGAACAACCAACTGCGGAAATGGATTAAAGTGAATAAATTATTGAATCATTCATGAAATTAATTCCAAATTTGTCAACATTTACTTACCTTTACTTACCCGATTCACCGGCGAAGATCCATCGAAGTCTCTCGTCGATCCTGATATGCGATGTAAAGCGAAGATCCTGGAGCCCACGACGGCGATGATCCACGGAGAGCGGAAACCTGAAAGTAAAGAATATTAATAAATTAATAATCTCTTACTTACTTGATCCACCGGCGACGATCCATCGAAGTCCCTCGTCGGCCATGGTATGCGATTGTAAAGCGATGATCCTAGAGCCCACGACGGCGATGATCCACGGATGGCGGAAACCTGAAAGGAGAAAATATTAATAAAATTGACAATTTGCGAATCCACGAATCATACCTTCTCGGTTAAGAGGTGAAATCGAGTGGCGACCAGTGACCTCAGAGGACAAAAGTAGTGATCCGTAGCATCCCGGATAACCGTCCGGTTACAACCTCAGGTTCGATGTTATCATCGATGCTGCTTATCAAATCGAATTTATCTTCAAAATCTATGTCAGCTTTTTCACTTTCCGATATTCTGTTCCTCTTCTTTGCAATATTTCTTTTTTTAAGCATATTTTTGTATTTATTCTCACACTGTGTCGGTGAATATAAAATGCTGCAATTTGTTGTAATCTTATTACTTATAATTTCCCACATTTGTTTCTTATTTTTGAATTTGACGAATGGACCAACTTGTCCCACATTTTCGTAATATAATTGTAGCAATTCCTTGCAGTCACCATCTGACCATATATTTGACTTGTTTTCTTGTGTAGTTTCCTCATTGCGAAATGATGCCGTACTACATGGCATCAAATCTTAAAAATAAAATTAATTGATTAATTTTCTGTACAATTTCTGTAGAGTTTACAGATTTTTATTTAAAACATGTACAAAAATAGCTTACCATTATTAATAGCTGAGGATAATACATTGTCGTTGTCTGTAGAAATTTTAAGGTAGTGTTTTCTGAGAAGAAGATCAATTTCATATCATTGATAGTAAATGGCTCATTGACATTAAATTATTCTTTTCCATCTTTTAAATATCATATTTTTACAAAATACTTATCATCTTTATCTACTTGCTCGCATAAAATACCTTGGGCTGTTTTTATCATTTCTCCATGTTCATCCCGAACTATTTTTATGTTTGCCTTCTTACTATAATCTGTAAAAATAATCAATAGTTGGAGTTTATTATAATTTTTAGCATCAAAACTGTTATAGCATGTCAAAATAGATTTTTTGCAAAATGTGTGTGACACATCTGTTAAGTGTAATTTTTGCGATTTTATTGACAGAATATCTGCAGCGATATATAATAAAGTATCTGCCATTTTTCGCAACTATTTCTATATACGTGCAATAACAAAGCTTGTGCGGTTTATGTCGCTAATCCATCATATTAATGTTACATTAGGTTAAGTCGACAGGAAACACCGACAAAACGCGAATACTAACGCTACTAGATTTATCGTAATATTGCTATTTACAGATTACTTACCTGAACGCCTCAATTCACTCATTTCTTCATATATTCTTATTTCCGTTCCTTCTTTTCGTCTTTTAACGTTTCTAACCTTGACTCGTGACTTGATTGATTCGTGTATCGGCTTCGCGCGCTTCCGCCATGACAGTTGGAGTTACAAATCGAACTTGTGTTTGATTTAATCTGACCCAGGTTGGAACTGGGTCGCTAAATCGAAAACGCCATTAGTCACTGTAATGTAGTGTTACACGCAGTTCTCACCATATCCATCTCGCCAATGCCGTATGCCTGATCGAATTTTCGTGACGCGTTTTCGAGTCGCAAAATCGAACTTACTTACCGATCCAAAAAAAGTTTCACTTTATACGCTATTGGTCGAATTTTCGTTACACTTTCGAGTTTCGTGTCGCAAAATCAAACTTACTACCGTACCAAAAGAAGGAGCCGTTTCGCCAATGCCGTACGCCTATTGGTCAAATTTTTGTTACACTTTTCGCTTTCCATTGTGTCGCAATATTTGTGTTGCTTTTTCATGTCACATCGCAAAATCGAACCTATTATTGTGCCAAGAAAAACACGCAGTCCTCGCTCTACCCGTCTCGCCAATGCCGTACGCCTGTTGGTCAAATTTTCGTTACACTTTTTGTTTCCCAAAATTTGTGTCACAAAATTCGTGTCCCTTTTTCGCGTCGCAAAATCGAACTTACTACCATGTTAAAAGAAGGAGCCGTCTTGTCAATGCCGTACGCCTATTGGTCGAGTTTTTGTTACACTTTTCGTTTCGCGAAATTCGTGATTTTGTGTCGTGAATCGAACTCGCTACCGTGCCTAAAGAAGTTTCACTTCAATAAAACGTTTTTCCAAACAAAATAAATATTTATTTAAGTCAAAATATTTAATATCAATGTAATGTATTTATTTCATCAAAAAAGATTTTTTTATTAGTGTATTCTTCTGGTATTTGTAATTATATATTATTTCACATGCAACCAGTATCGTCAGAATAGACGCATCTGGCATTATATTATTACAATTATTGGTTGTTCTTCCGAATGGACCACCCCTCCGATTGGGATGGGGTATTGTAGATAATTTTGTTACAATATCTAGAGATTATTTCCCATACAGCACAAAATATTTTTAAAATATTTTAAAAATATTTTTTAGAAAGATTAAAGTAATTTACAAAAATATTTTTAGAATGTTTCTATGTCCGTCAGATCATGTCAGAAAAATATTTTCAAAAATATTTTTAAAAAATTGCAAATAAATATATTCAATAATATTTGTAAAATCTTTTAGAAATATTGCTTCGAAAAATAAAATATGTTTGACCCAATCAGCAATAATTGTTTCACGTTTGAAAGATTTTTTTAATATTTGAAAAATATACACTTTTACATTTTATTTTGGAAAATATTTTGTATATTTATAGCATCGCAGTATGTCATGATTTTGCTTCGCCGGAGGCCTGCTTATATTAGATACCAACTAAAATTTACTTACAAGTTAGTCTTACCATTATGCGCCGCCTAGCGGCGTCGTTGCAAACTAGCATGGAAAGATGTGCTACTATGCATCTTTCTTAATTAAGAATATTTTATAATATTTCAAAAAATTTTTTTTAAATATTTGAAAAAAGATTATAAAACCAATAAAAAATAAAAATATTTTTTAAGTATTTTGAAACAAGATTATGATACAATAAATATGTAAATTTAAATTAATATTTTAAAAATATATTTTAAATATTTAAGAAAATTTTGCCTAGGTAATAAAAAAGAACATTTTAAAAAATATTTTTAAAAGATTCTTAAAATATTCTTAACCTTCAATTAGCACACATGTGCTAATTCGCAACACTTTTTTTTTGAATGGCTGGCAGCTGGCAAAAACCTTCCTTTATATATTTCAATTTTTCATATAAAAAATTTTTTTTCCTAAAATAAAGTGCACTACTCGATTGCCAGGAAAATTTTACATAAAAAACTATACAACTGTTTCTTTTTTTTTTTTATTAAAAATGACTGAGATACGACAGTTAAAAGTTGTCGAAATCCCAAATCGCACTAATGTGGTTTTTGAGGTGGCCCAATCGAGGTGTGCTAATTGAGGGTTAAAAATGTTACCACAAAAGGTTTTTAAACCATTTTAAAATATTCCTGTTATGTTGGCCGTTCCCAAAAGTGTCAGGATTCGCGCACGGTCGCGACGGTCACAACGTAGTGCTTGGCATAGTCACGAGCGGGCGCGACAAGTACCGATAAGGCGTGCGAAAATCGCGAATCGGAGCCGATGCTCCGCTCCCAAATCCGGTGCTCCGACCAGAAGCAATCCGGAGTCAGTAATAAACGGATGTATTATTTGGTATCCTGCGAAGTATTCATTTGTGAACCTAAGCCTCCTACACAACAATTCCTAAAACCATTTTAAAATGTTTCTCGTAATATTTTTATAGAAATATTTAGAAATATTTTTTGAAAACATTTTGTGCTGTATGAGTTATTGATGCCCTATCTTTTCTACAGTTTTCTAACCTGACAATCATAAAAATGCGGGCAATCCTAGGATTGACTTTATCAATTCTGCCGAACGGCCAAGCATCTTAGTCAAAATTTTGTAGTAATTTGCTGATATGTGTGTATAGACAGTACACAAATAGGCGGGGAAGAGGTTTCGCCTGCGGCATAAAAAAACTAATCTAACTGCATATCCCTAGAAACTGCTTTAATCAAGACGCTTAGTCATTCCGCAGAATTCAATCAATCCTACAAATGCCGCGTTTCGGGTTTTGACACATATGTGTAAATGCAGTGGGTTCCGCCAATATTTGCCGCTCGAGGCTCGACGACCGAACCGCCGTCATGCTGTGCCTCAGGAGCATCTCTATACAATAAATATGCTAAAATCATACATTCCGCTAAATTGTTATTAAAATATTTTTATTTTTATAAATAATTAAACATTTATATGCGAAACACGTTACAAATACCTTGTATCTAAGGTAGGGCGCCGCACGCTTTTTTACTATTTTCAGGCTAACATCTAGAAAACTATAAAAAACCCGAACATAGGACATCGATAAATAATCTCTAGATATCGTGACAAAATCACCTGCAAAACTCCATCCCAATCGGAGGGTTTATTCGGAAGTACAGCCCAATTATTAGTACTATAACTACAGAGATGAACACTTGTATATAGTTTTCAGTTCATAAGCACAATAAATATGTTCAAGAGCACAAAAATGTATCGAACTCAGTAAATCACGTTATTTCACGTTTATCGTGACGGAATCGTTCCGTCCACTGCTATTGTTTACGCACTCGAATTCGTTATCCGGTAACACCCCAGTCAGAAATGTAACCTTGATTCAAGGTTGATTCAACGTCGATATGGTTGACAGCTGGTTGAGTTGATAAGAAAGTCGATATTCTTACAATATCGGTCATTCCATGTCAAGAGTAGTGTCGATTCAAGGTTGATTCAACGTCGAAATGATTAATATCACTATTTTGATGTGCGCACTTAAAAAATTCGATCAATTTGGCTTTAGATTTTAATCTTAAAAAATATTACGACATTGTTTGTATAAATATTGTACGAAACAATTTATGGACATGTAGGAAATCGCGTAACTGATTAATCGCAATAGATCAGTTAAGCTTCGTCGGATCTACCCCCGAACTTACCCGATCGACAGCGCTGCCGGCCCGCGGCAGCCAATAGAAGAACTCAAAGACGGGCCAATCCGAGGCCCTTGCGAGCTAACAAAGGGAAGCATAGCGAGCGTGCAGAGAGAGTGGTTGCGTTGTTGAAGGACGTCGCGTGAAGAACAGCGATCCGGATATTGAAACGAACGTAACTGCCGCGATCTGTCGCTCACGCTCCCGCAATTGAATAGGCAATCGCTTATACATTACCCATAATAATGGACAATACTAAGCGGGTAAGTACTATATTTTTTTTATAAGTTAAGCGTTTGTGACTACATAACCTAACAAATTTTTTTTTGTTACGAACGTTTTTTTTCATATTTTAGCTGTTTAATTTTATTGTTTTCCACATATTTATCAGGTAAACAAATTTTTAGTTAAGAATTTACTTTGTGCTTATTGTCTATAATCCTGTTCTTCTATATCTATTACATAATGTAAAAATATATGTACTAAATCATTATCTTATTGATCTCTTATGTATGACTCATATATTGTTCAAAGATTATGGCAGCTTTTATGACTCCTGTACACAGGTCAAGTGTTACTGCATCCCGTGTGCAAGAGCCTGTAACTGCTTTTCAATATTCACTGCCAATAATGAAAATCTATATAGTTCATGTAACATGCATAGATTTGCAGTGCTGGCAAGTAATTGACTTGGCGTCTATATATTTTTATGCAAGTTTTTTTAAAGAAATCTTATAAAATATAAAAACTATTGCATTTTTAGGTTCCATTCTGGATAAAAGGCCAGAAACTGAAATCCCAGAGATTGATGCAGCAACTTCATTATGGCTAAAGCAAGCGCCTTAGCATCGCCAAGATGACGGCAGTATGGGAAAAAAGACAAAAAAATAAGAAGACTATACTGATTCGGGATTATTATTATTTCTGCGAATTCTACTTGTTTTTTTTTAGCATAATTATTCATTAATTGAAATTTTTGAAAATGCACGCGCTGGAATTTTATTTTGTCACTATACAGGATGATTCAGGATTTCTGCAACAAACTCTAAGGAACGATAGGTCTCGTAGAAAAGATCATCTTTTGTCAAGCAACTCATTTAGGAACTAATTGTAATAAATGTCACCTAAGACCTGTCTGCGCGGTCGCGTAGCTCCTAAACGACGCATAGAGAACATAGGTTTCTTGACAAAAGATGATCCTTTCTACAAGACCTATCGTTCCTCAGAGTTTGTTACAGAAGTCCTAAATCACTTTGCATATAGTATATAAGAGACTTTTATTTGTTACTTTATTTACAAATATTGGGCTGAATTCATTTGCAAGAGAAACATGCACAAATTCTGCTCCATTGCAAAAGTTATTGAATGGCTCTATGGTTTTAACCAATTAACTTGTAGATTTTTCGTAAGAACGGAATTTGCGTATGTTTTTCTTGCGAATGAATTCAGGAGTCAAGCCCGAAATGTATGTGCAATTAGAATTTTATTTTGTTACTATATATATATATATATATATATATATGTATATATATATATATATATATATATATATATATATATATATATATATATATATATATATATATATATATATATATATATGTATATTATAGATATATGATCATAAAATTAAGAAAGAATCACCTGTATGTTCAGAAAGCATAGGAAATTTCGTAGGATGTACTTCACTATCCGATGAACTGTAGTCATCAGTTACTTCACTCTGTGTTTCGTTTACCTCACTCTGTGTTTCGTTTGTACTATACAGATATTTCTTTTTTTTTCGAATTCTTTTTCCATCAACATCTGATGCTAAATCAGATGTATCTTCTGCAACAGCAGCTTTTGACTTTGCTTTTAGAAAATCATCTATAATAAAAGATTCAATAGGTATAAAAGTATATTTAAGATACATGTACATATGTGTATGTGTGTGCATGTAATTATGACTACGTATAAAACAAAAATTATTTTTTTTATGTAACACATTCATATAAACACTTACCATAAGTTTGTCCATCTCCTAGCTTTCTTACTTTAAATAATGGCCACGAACCAAACTGTGGTTTTTCACATGTACTCATTGCATTACTTAATCTTCTACCAGTATATGGCGGCCAGTAACACAAATTATCGTGTAACCACAATGTTGGTACCGCCTCAACTACATTTTCGTCTATGAAATGTACTACAATCCATTCCATAGTGTACATATATTATAGTCTTTATATTATAGTCAATATATATACTGTGTCAGACAAAATTATAAATAACACAAAGATTAATATATAAATTCATAGATAGGTACATAAATACTAATAATTAATAATACATAGATATTAATAGATATTAATAATACATAGATAATATATAAAACATTAATAAATGACAAATCTAAATACAATGCAATAATACTTAATAATTATAATATTATTTAAATTGTTAACATGTATGAATAAGAGGAAACACAACATTTATGTTATTATATGGCAAAATAACAAATTTCTTTGATATTTCTTGCACTGGCCACATTGATAATTCTCCGACTGTGTGTACTGAATATATATCTAAATTTGAAGACTGGAATGGTTCAGAAATAAAATCCGTTACATTGATAAATTTTTTTCCAATTAAATAATAATTATTACCTTTTTTTGCAAAATTTTCCATTAACACAATACTTTTATCTTTTAAATGACAACAATTATCTCCAAAACGCGTAGTGAATGAAGTATTATTTATTATCAACTTCTTGTATTGAACAGAAAAATTTTCTGCTGGCAGAGGACCTTCATGATGTTCTTGTGCCATTTGCAATTCTACTTTTTTTGATGATGCAGTTACTAATAAATTCTGTGATTCATAAATACGATTTAGAATTTGCGCTAATGGAACATCAGGCTTTCTGACCAATCGTTTTAAATGTTGCAAATAATTTTCAAAGGGAAATGCACTGTAAAGATCTAAATTTCCAAAAATTTTACAATCATCAACAACATGAACCAATCCATGTACATTGTGTGAAATGTACTCTGCTCCATAAAGAACTATAAATTGTTTCGTAAAATATTCTAATAACGATTGTGCATATTGTAAATACTGAACATACAAGTTAGTACTAAGTAGAATTCTAATTGCAAAGTGCAAGGACATAAAATGTAAATATTTTTCATATGGTAAGACATCTTTTAACACGACTGGACCACAATATAACAAAAAAAACCTAAATTCAGTTGCTTTCCATCGTCTAACTTCATCGAGAGAACGTGTCTTCCTAACAAATTCGGATGGAATATAAGATCTTATTTGAATGAGAAAACTCGAAATATTTTGTATGGATGTTTTTGGTAATCTATGTGAAATAGGTCCAGCAAGCCATAAATTTAAGAGTAGTTTTTTTACCACACCAAGGAATACTAAATGCATCACTTCGAGGGGAAAACTTTTGACCATATTAACCAAAGGTATTCTTTCTAAAATTGAATTTCCTATATGATGTTCAGGTTGAATTCTGTTACGAAAACTTTGATCTGTTCTTTTAATACAATTACTTTTAGGAAAACAAACCCTTCCTTTTAGATATTTTCCTTTTTGAATACATTTTGTACATGAAAAAAATCCAGTATGACCTTTGCAATAAGTAATAAGTGACTTTGCTGGAGCGTCACAAATAAATCCTTTAATTGCAAATGGTATAGTACAATTCTTATAAATAAAACCTTCTTCTGATAATTTTGTAGCTTCTACTGTAAAGTCTTCTAAAAAATCATTTACATTACCAGGCTTTTCGTAACCATGATATATA
The DNA here is from genome assembly GCA_030770225.1 of Temnothorax unifasciatus. NCBI lineage: Eukaryota > Metazoa > Arthropoda > Insecta > Hymenoptera > Formicidae > Temnothorax > Temnothorax unifasciatus. The sequence continues at coordinate 49,434 of JASTWK010000880.1, forward strand.
CCTATTACTGATACATGTTGAGGATATTCATATATGGAGCATAATATGGGATATATTTGACTACTTGAAGACTTGCTGAGAGGTAAACCATCAATATTAACTAACAAATTTATTTTTTCTGGTTGTTTATCTAACAAATGAATAAGCTTTTCAACTGCAAGTTGAATCCCAATGTGTGAATAAGTGCCTGGAGCTACAGATTTGCTGACTATGTGTCGAGGAGTACAGAGCAAAGTTCTGGGATCCTGAGGCACACAAATATTGGTATCTAATTTTAATAATTTTAACAAATCCCGTAAAGCGTTATGTGGAACGTTATATGATATTGCCCATGATCGTAATTTATTAATAAAATTATTTTCAGTATCTTTTTTTTCAATATTATCTTCTACATTTTGTCTTAGATGTATTGAAGTATCGCATTCTGCAATATTGTCAAAATTATCATTAAATTGGCTCCTCGGGTCATATAAATTTTCAAAGGAATCTGAATCATTAGAAAAATGTATTGTACTATTACTACATTGGATTTCTTCTTCTGTATTTTCTGTAAATGTGTTGGGTGTAGAAATATTGTTTGATGAGTTATCAGAATCAATTAAATAATCCTGCGATAAATCTAAACACGTTGTGGTTCCTCTTTTTACATTTCTATATAATGTTGTTTTAGAACGTTTCATTTTTAGAGAAATATTGTTATAATAATATATATGTATCTAAACAAAAAATTTATAACCTCTATAAATGATTGTGTAGTCGCAAACGCCAAATTGCACACTTTGATCACTCGATCTGAATCTGAATAAAAATATAAAATTATTATAATATAAAAAATATATTATTTTCTCAGAGATAGCGTTTTCGACCGAGGTGGGTTTCAATCCGGGTTTCAACCAGTTACAAGCAAAATCGAGCATCTTGCCTAAGTGCATTGGTACCTAACCTAAGTCGTCTACAGACGATTCCGAGTCTCGACATCGAACTCGCGAAACTCATGTTCGACCGTTAGACGCCGTGCCGTCGTAAGCGGTGAGATCCCGACGACGGGCAGAGGCGCCGTACGGTCAATTCGCCCGCGTTGACGAATAAATGCTCGATTTCGTTGAAACCCGGACTGCAACCCACCTCGGTCGAAAACGCCAAGAGACAAGAAAAATGCATAAGATGCAAATTATACCTACTTTACGTTACAACAGGCCTGTTCACGCCGCGGCACCCAAGGACCAGCGTTCCACGTGTACAGCACACGCGTATTCTTTATTATTGTTTCTAGTACGTAGTACGTGCTCGCGGAGTGGCGCGGCGCTGCAGTAGTTCGACTTCGCCGCTATTTGATTAGTTTTGCTACACTCTATAATATTTATCAAGAGACACGGTAGTGTCTCGCGCCAAGTACACGCGGAGCGAGACTAACCGTGACTCTTTTACGCGACGCGACGATTTGCAAGTACTCGAGATGTTGAGATCTCGATAACGAGTGAACGGATCAAGTTCTAAATAGGCTTGATCGATAGCTTGGGGTCGATTTGGGGGGGGTCCGTTTTTTTCATTTTTCCGCTACGTGCCCTACGAGCGGAGATATTGCGAGCAAAAGTCAAAATGTGAAAATTTTATATTAAGATACTCCTCCTCCTAACGCCGATTGTAACATATATCACGTGATCAGAGAAAATGTCACTTTCACTTTTTCGCCACTGGCGGTGGCGGTGCTAGTATCGCCAGTTTCGATATTGTGCGCGCATTATTATCGATCTAGTAGGTAAATTATTATAGGTCGATAGACTTATCGGTCAGGAGGAAGATTTTTATATTTAAGTAAATTAGGTACCGTATCTCTTGATCAAATAATCTTGATAATAAATAATATTATAATATTATTATATATATTATTATTATTATCAACCCAGCGAATAAATCCATCGAGTATACAGGTTACCGACGACGAGATCCAGATAGTGCGCTCCGTAGTTTTCGGTGTCTAGGTGTATTAATACTTTGAATTTGATGTCTACGTGTCTCAGGTTGTCGACGACGAGGTCCAGATAGTGCGCTTCGTAGTTTTCGGTGTCTAGGTGTATTAATACTTTGAATTCGATGTCTACGTGTCCCAGGTTGCCGATGACGAGGTCCAGATAGTGCGCTCCGTAGTTTTCAACGTCTAGGTGTATTAATACTTTGAATTTGATGTCTGCGTATCCCAGGTTGCTGATGACGAGGTCCAGATAGTGCGCTTCGTAGTTTTCGGTGTCTAGGTGTATTAATACTTTGAATTCGATGTCTACGTGTCCCAGGTTGCCGATGACGAGGTCCAGATAGTGCGCTCCGTAGTTTTCAACGTCTAGGTGTATTAATACTTTGAATTTGATGTCTGCGTATCCCAGGTTGCTGATGACGAGGTCCAGATAGTGCGCTCCGTAGTTTTCGACGTCTAGGTGTATTAATACTTTGAATTTGATGTCTGCGTATTCCAGGTTGCTGATGACGAGGTCCAGATAGTGCGCTTCGTAGTTTTCGGTGTCTAGGTGTATTAATACTTTGAATTCGATGTCTACGTGTCCCAGGTTGCCGATGACGAGGTCCAGATAGTGCGCTCCGTAGTTTTCAACGTCTAGGTGTATTAATACTTTGAATTTGATGTCTGCGTATCCCAGGTTGCTGATGACGAGGTCCAGATAGTGCGCTCCGTAGTTTTCGACGTCTAGGTGTATTAATACTTTGAATTCGATGTCTACGTGTCCCAGGTTGCCGATGACGAGGTCCAAATAGTGCGCTTCGTAGTTTTCGGTGTCTAGGTGTATTAATACTTTGAATTCGATATCTACGTGCCCAGGTTGCCGATGACGACGTCCAGATAATGCGCTCCATAGTTTTCGGTATCTAGGTGTATTAATACCTTGAATTCAATGTCTACGTGTCCCAAGTTGCCGACAACGAGGTCCAGATAGTGCGCTCCGTAGTTTTCGACGTCTAGGTGTATTAATACTTTAAATTTGATGTCTGCGTATCCCAGGTTGCCGATGACGACGTCCAGATAATGCGCTTCGTAGTTTTCGGTGTCTAGGTGTATTAATACCTTGAATTCAATGTCTACGTGTCCCAGGTTGCCGATGACGACGTCCAGATAGTGCGCTCCGTAGTTTTCGGTGTCTAGGTGTATTAACCCATTGGCTGTGTAAGAGAATTTTACTATTTGGGCCAAAAGTGTGTTGAAAAAAAAAGTTCATCGGATTATTATGAAACTTGATACCCTTATGTTTTTGGGTTTCTGAATCCGAATATGATGTCAGATTTACAAAAATCAAAATGGCAGGCCCAATATGGCGGATCAATTTCATGTAAATCTACCAACTTTTTTATTTTTGATCCGTCATATTGGATCCGCCATTTTGAATTTAAAAAATCTGACTTTATATTCGGATTCAGAGACCCCAAAAACATAAGGGTACCAAATTTCATAAAAATCAGACCTTTTTTTGTAATTTTGATCCGCCATTTTGGATCCGCCATTTTGAATTTTGTACATCTGACTTCGGATTCGTAATCAGCGACCCCAAAAACCCCCGAGTAACAAGTTTCAAGCAAATTCAGAAAGTTTTACTTTGTTTTTTCTACGTTGCGGCTATAGCCGTCATACACACTCTTGGCCACTTTTATTTTTGCGGCTATAGCCGTCATACACAGTCAACGGGTTAATACCTTGAATTCGATGTCTACGTGTCCCAGGTTGCCGATGATGACGTCCAGATAATGCGCTCCGTAGTTTTCGGTGTCTAGGTGTATTAATACTTTGAATTCGATGTCTACGTGTCCCAGGTTGCCGACGACAAAAACTATAGCGCGAACTTGACGCGGGACACTACCGTGTTATAGGTTATGTATGTGACTGTGACAGCTGGTGACAGCGCGCTAAACGCACTGTCTGCACTGCGCGCAGTACACACACACACGTATACATCGAAACTGGCGATTCTAGCAGCACCGCCAGTGTCGAAAAAGTGAAAAGGACACGATTCCAGCCAATGAAATGATAGCATGGCATGAGTGATGAGTACACGACGTATCTTAATAAAAAAAATTTCGCATTTGGACTTTATGTCGCAATATCTCCGCTCGTAGGGCACGTAGCGGAATATTATAAGAGCAAAATTTCCGAGAGAAGCAACGTGTTGGAGAGAAGCCACGTGTTGAAGATTACGGTTCATTAAAAAGCTACAAATACTATTGATTTCTTATATTAGAAGATAAGTTATATTAGAAGATAAGTTATAAAGTTAAATCGTTGTATTAACAAAGATTTGTGCGTAAAAATCGAGTTTATGTAAAGAAACATAGATATCAAGGATGATACTACGTCTTAAATTTAAACGAAATTAAGAAAACAAAGGTAAGAAAAAGAGGTAAATTTTATTTTTCAAAAAGGTGAAAAAAGGCGCCAAGTACACGCATGGTTACCTCGGAAAAACTAAGTAGTAGTATTATTAATTTTAAATTAATAAAATCCAAGTGGTACTTAATGTGTTTATATTATTAGCATTATTCAAGCTAGAGAATTTAATAAAGTACTAAAATTTTGATTGAATTTAATAAAGCATAATTGAATAAAAAAGCAATTTAGGGAAGTATGCAGCGGGAGTCAAAAAGCAGCGCCAAGTTTTTTTACAAGAAAAATTTATTTATTTTATTTTAATTAAATATTTTTATTTTGTACTGTTATTTCTTTAATTCTTTTAAATTTTATTTTGTACTGTTATCTCTTTAATTTTTAAAAAATAATTTTTTGTAATATTATAATTTTGTTAAAAAAAATTAAAGCTTGGGTTGGTTATTAATAACTTCAGATTAAGATGCGTAACACTACAAAAGGCGTGATATCTGTACAAAATTACCTTTTTAAAAAAAAAGGTAAAAAAAGGCGCCAAGTACACGCATAGTAGTGTATATGTATTATGTTGTTACCTCGAAAAAAACAAAGTGGTAGTATTATACCTCCAAATAGCTTTACCCTGTACATACTGTTTATAAAATGCGTAATACTACAAAAAGGCGTGATATCCGTACAAAATTACCTTTCTTTAAAAAAAGGTAAAAAAAGGCGCCAAATACACGCATAGTAGTGTATATGTTGTTACCTCAAAAAAAAAAAAAGAAAGTGGTAGTATTATACCTCGAAAAAACCTAAGTAACAAGTGGTAGACGTAATCTTTGTATCTCGAAAAATCTCGAAAAAATCTAAGCACTAGTATTTTTATTTCCAAAAAATTATAACCGAAGTGATACACATCACAAAATTATGTTACCTTATCAAAAAGAGTCGCGCTTTAAGTGATCTATTACAATTACAAAAAAGAAATGATATCTCTGTAAATTACAGCGCCAATTACAGAGAGAACATATATATTGCCTCAAAAAATAATTGTTGCACTACTTTAAAAAATCTTTACATTGTGTTAATTAGAAAGAGAATGTATGATAACAATTTTATAAGATTAAAAAATTTTATTTAAATTTAACAAGGGAATACAAGATATTTAAATACAAAGTTTACATGTGTATTTTTTAGTGGTCACAAAGAATTACAGAGGTAACAGTACAAAATAAAAATATTTTATTAAAATATTTAATCCAACGAGAGAATACAAGGTATTTAAATACAAAGTTTATATATGTTTTTTTCAATAGAATAAAAGATTTAATCACAAAGAATTACAGAGGTAACAGTACAAAATAAAAATATTTTATTAAAATACATAAATTTTTCTTGTAAAAAAACTTGGCGCTGCTAGACCTCGAAATTGTAAATAAATAAGGACAATAAATAAAAATAATTCAGAGAAGAATGCGACAGAAGTAAAGTAAATGATTATCAGCGTGGTGTGTATGTGCGAGCGAGTGATATGGGTGTGTGTGACGACGGCGAATAACGCGGCTTGTAATTAAGTACGGGATAAGTTTATTTATTTATTTACAATTTCGAGGTCTAGCAGCGCCAAGTTTTTTTACAAGAAAAATTTATGTATTTTAATAAAATATTTTTATTTTGTACTGTTACCTCTGTAATTCTTTGTGATTAAATCTTTTATTCTATTGAAAAAAACATATATAAACTTTGTATTTAAATACCTTGTATTCTCTCGTTGGATTAAATATTTTAATAAAATATTTTTATTTTGTACTGTTACCTCTGTAATTCTTTGTGACCACTAAAAAATACACATGTAAACTTTGTATTTAAATATCTTGTATTCCCTTGTTAAATTTAAATAAAATTTTTTAATCTTATAAAATTGTTATCATACATTCTCTTTCTAATTAACACAATGTAAAGATTTTTTAAAGTAGTGCAACAATTATTTTTTGAGGCAATATATATGTTCTCTCTGTAATTGGCGCTGTAATTTACAGAGATATCATTTCTTTTTTGTAATTGTAATAGATCACTTAAAGCGCGACTCTTTTTTGATAAGGTAACATAATTTTGTGATGTGTATCACTTCGGTTATAATTTTTTGGAAATAAAAATACTAGTGCTTAGATTTTTTCGAGATTTTTCGAGATACAAAGATTACGTCTACCACTTGTTACTTAGGTTTTTTCGAGGTATAATACTACCACTTTCTTTTTTTTTTTAGGTAACAACATATACACTACTATGCGTGTATTTGGCGCCTTTTTTTACCTTTTTTTAAAGAAAGGTAATTTTGTACGTATAGAATATACTAACAGAATATTTCTACTGACAATTTTATAATATTTCCAGTACATTTATAGAACATTCTTTAAAACGACAATATTCTATTAACATTTATAGATGATTTCGTTGAGAATATTCTCTTTACAGAATATTTGACGCAGCATAACATATTTATACAATATTCTGTGTTATCTGGGAAGTGACATCGTCCGGTCACAGTATACAAGGGCCGGGGAACGCACCTTACACCTCGATTGACCGCTAGGCGTGAGAAGAACCTGCTGGGTTGAGATTGACCCAGGGAGTTGAGAAGGCAGGAAGGCAAGCTAAACGTGAGAGGATCGGCAGGTTTTCAACCTCGGCAACCGAACACAATTCTCAAGAATGGCTGGATCACCCAAGCAAACCAGGAAACCACGCTCTGCTACCATGAAAGGATTGTGGATGCGGTAATACTTGGGATGTAACTTGGGCTGCGTTCGGGGAACGCGCTATTAGCGCTATTGCATCATTCTATCTTTATCGCTTATCAGATGTAAAACAAGGATAGAATAAGCAAATAGCGCTAATAGCGCGCTCCCCGAATCCAGCCTTGATGTGTGATTTCAGATTTCAGTATAGCAAAAGTTTAATACTTAAACTGGAGGTACATATACGCTCCTTCCTCCGCGCGAGTCTATACAGCAGTGAGCTCGCAGTACACCTTGGCTTCGCTCTCGCGGCATTTCACACACGCATCACGTGATACTTCACACACGTACCGCGTGACACGTATTGAACCTAGCTATCGCACAATATAGATGTACATATATTCTAACAATTGCTGTATTGGTTTTGATGAAAGTTGTTTAATACGTCTCTTTAGACGTCTTCTCTCTTTTTTCAGTTGGACATTTCTTTCATATAATTTCTTTTCTCTTGGGGTCAATAAATTTTGTCTGCTGATTTCTTCAAGATCAGGTCTTGCACAAAATTTTGGGCTTTGTTGAAGGTGCGTAGTAATTGTATCCTTTAACTGTTCAATTTCTTGTTCTTGCTGCTTTAATAACTGTTGTTGTTGTTGCATCTGTTCTTCATGCTGCTGCAAAATTAAGTCTTGCTGCTGGTTTTTCAGTTGTTGTTGTTCAACAAATGCATTATGATCTTCCTGACCTTGCAGAACAAGCTGTCTTTGTTCTTGTAATTGAGATTTCAGTTGTTTGTATTGTTCATTGCAAATGTCTTCTATTCCTTCTGTTCGAGATCGCGAATGCTCGAGATCACGAATGCTCTTGAATTATATTCTTATTCTCATTTAGACGACTGTGTCATGAGTCACAGCAGCAGTGTAACGCGATATTTATTCAGCGGGCCACCTAAGAATTATTCTCCGTACGACGCTGAGTCACTCTGATTCTCCGGCACGGTCTTTTCGACGATCGATACTCTAATTTCAAAGACAATGACTGTATACACCTTCGGTCTATATTTCAGTTCGAGAAGCTTCTATTCCATGACATTTTGACCTTAGCTAAGCAGTCGTCATCCCTGGCGCGTTCTTTGTCTCGTGTGGGTATAAAAACCCGTAGAACTTACGGCGCGTCGCCATTCGTCAACAGTGTGTCAGTACGTTAAGATTTGTCATCGATCGATATTGCGATGGTCAGTTCTCATTCTCGCGCGGGCTATCCAACACTACGAGCGAGAAAGTGTTGATAGAGAATTCACTTTAAAACGCCCGCGTTCCGAGTTCACTTAAATTCAAATACATTTGTAAATTATGTCACTCTTTAATTTCGGCATTAATTTTGGTTGTTAAATAAACTATTGTGTTACATCACGCTTCCGGTGTTAGTAGTCTCTCACGCATTATCCCTTCCTCACTCACACGCGCGCGAACATTTCTGGTCCTTCGAGCCGGATATAGATATCATATACCGGCAATCTTACATCATCGTTACGAGTGTGAGTGTCAGTGCGTGAACTCCGTGACACTTGCGAAGCATAAAGATGAGCCTCGACGCGGAAAGTGCGCTGAGGAGTCAGTATGACCGCTACGGGCGCATTTCTCGAATCGTGGAAAACCTGAGAAAAGTAGGAGAAGCGAAGATAACTCCTGGAATGGTGGAATCAAGAATCGAACTACTGGATTCTTACTGGACGAAGTTTCAAACCATTCACGACGCGCTCCTCTCTAATCTTTGGAGCGCAGTCAAGGAACATGAATATATTAAATCAGGTTTTGTCAGCACCGTCGAAGAAGCATACATGACGCAACGCTCAACGCTTGTAGATATGAGAAAGGAATCGCGTGGTCAACTCGGACACGCAAGTGCAATGCGAGGGCATGAAGGAGAAAGCACTCCTCGGAAGTCGCTGCCACGAATTCAGCTGCCCACCTTCACAGGCAGGTACGATGAATGGTCCGCGTTCAAAGATCTCTTTGGCTCGATAATCGACAAGGACACCGGGCTGTCCAATGTGGAGAAGCTCCACTATTTAAAGTCGTGTATGAAGGGAGAGGCAGAACAATTGTTGAAAAATCTACCAACAACCGCGGATAATTATAAGAGGGCGGTGACCTTGCTAACCGAACGTTATGACAATAAACGATTATTAGTGAGAGCCTGCTTCTCAGCTTTGACAGCGCTGCCGAAGTTGAAGGACGAGTCGGTCCCGGGATTAAGACGACTGTTTCACACGATGATTCAGACCGTCAGCTCGCTCGAGAGCATCGGGCGTCCTGTCGACAACAGTAGCGATTTATTCGTGCACATCTTAGTAGAATTACTAGATCCCAGCTCCAGGCGCGAGTGGGAGAATAGTATAAGCAGCTCTACTGACCCTCCAGCTTATGACGAGCTGAAGTCGTTCATGGAGTGTCGCTTACGAGCCTTGGAGGCTCTTCATCCGAGCGGTCGTGAGTCGAGCACGACCGGCAAACCGAATAGTGTCAATCCGCAAACGAGGCGGACACACTTCGCGCAGAAATCAACCGCGTCGGGTACAACCGCGCCGGGTACGACCGCGCCGGGTACGACCGTGTCGGGCACGACCGCGGGGTGGAACGGGGGCAACCCGCAAGCGAGGCGGGCCCAGCCAGCACGGAGGCAACCCGGAAGCGGCAGGTGCTCCTTATGCGAGAAGGAGCATTACGTCACGGGCTGCGGCATGTTCCAGGAGAAGTCACCTATACAGAAGAAGGAGTTTGTAGAAAGTAAAGGACTTTGCTACAACTGCCTCGGGGAGCACTTTGCTTCTGCATGCCCGTCAAAGAAGACGTGTGGAGTGTGTGATGAGCGGCACCACACTACAATCCACGACGTTTGTCAGCGCAGGAACGATGCCACAGGGGCATCTACCTCCTCGCTACATGCGAGCAAGCTCGGTGGAGATCGAGCGGTCATTCTCCTCGCGACGGCTCGCGTTTCCATAACGGACAGGTATGGAAATCTAGTTTCTGCACGTGCTCTGATTGACTCAGGTTCCAAGGTCTCACTGGCTGCTGAGTCGCTCGTGCAGCGTCTACATCTTCCTCGCTCTCCCGCCTCTATCGTCATCTTTGGAGTGGGTGGCAACAAGACGGGGTCATCAAAGGGCAAGGTCGATCTCAAGGTTACATCGCAGGCAACCGAGGCGGCGATTCGGGTAACCGCGTTGGTGCTACCTCGCATAACAATTTATGGAGAACGCATCAATTGGGGGAAGGCCACGTGGCCTCACCTCGATGATCTGCAGCTGGCAGATCCAGACTTCCGGGCCAGGGATCCTGTGGAGATTCTATTGGGCGCGGACGTCTACGCAGCAATTCTGGAGGACGGAGTGCGGAAAGGAGAGCCGTACACACCCGTGGCGCAGCGGACCGCACTAGGATGGATCCTCTCGGGTGCCGTCAAGGATACTGGGCCGCGATGTCCAGCCATTTCTCACCACTGCTCAATCGGTGAGGATTTAAGCGCTCTCGTGAGGCAGTTCTGGGAACAAGAGGAGCCGACGCGAGCTCCATTACCTCTCACGGAGACCGAACAACAATGTGATGACCTTTTCAAGAAGACACACAGCCGGACAGGAGATGGACGATATATGGTGCGCCTACCAGTCGCACCGACTCTACCTCGTCTCGACGAGACAAAGCGAATAGCAGAGAGAGTACTCAAAGGCATGGAGCGTAAATTCGAATCTGACGGAATGCTCTATGGATTATATGCTAATTTTCTAAAAGATTATGAAGTGTTGCAGCATATGACCCCCGTGCCGCAAGGCTGCGAGCTGAAACAGGCACGAACCTGTTATCTACCACACCATGGAGTCCTGAAGGCTGCCGGAGACGAGGTCAAGATACGAGTCGTCTTCAATGGATCGGCGCAGCTTACATCAGGCGACTCCCTGAACCGGCACTTGTACACGGGGCCTAATCTATTGCCGACTCTGGGCACCATTCTGACGCGATGGCGACAGCATCGGTTTGTTATGGTGACGGACCTCGCCAAGATGTATCGACAAATCTTGGTACATCCCGACGACCGGGATCTTCAGCGGATTCTTTGGAGGAAAGACCGCGCCGAGGCGATTCAGGAATATCGCCTCAACACCGTGACGTACGGCCTCTCATGTGCACCGTACCTTGCAATCCGGACGCTTCATCAGCTTGCAGCGGACGAGGGACACCGCTTCCCTCTCGGGGCGGCTGTTTTGAAACATGACACGTACGTCGATGACATCTTCGCCGGAGATGATTCCAAGGAAGGCGCACGAGGCTTGAGAAATCAGCTGATCGAGATCTGCACGGCGGGCGGCTTTCCACTGAGCAAATGGGCCGCTAATGACGAGGAACTGTTACATGATATACCGGAGGATCGTCGACAATCTCGCAGCCTGCGGGAGTGGGAACCTGATATCGGCCACTCCACATTAGGCATTCAATGGCACTCTTGCCTCGATGCCTTTGCATTCAAGGTACGTCCTTGCGGAGAAGGAAATATTACTAAACGAATTGTGCTTTCAGAGACGGCGCGTCTCTTCGATCCGCTAGGATGGCTTGCACCAGTGGTTGTACGAGCCAAGATCTTGATTCAATCGTTGTGGCTACAACGAATTGAATGGGACCAGCCTTTGTGCCCTGAGGATCACCGAGCGTGGCAACTGTTCCGCAGGGAGCTTCCTCTACTCGAGAAACTGCGGGTGCCGCGCTGGCTCAACACCGGTGGAGAGAATCTCAGGATGGAGATTCACGGATTTGCAGACGCATCAGAACGGGCAATTGCAGCAGTAGCCTATCTCAAGGTCACACATAACGACTGCGAGAGTAAGATATCTCTGCTGCAGGCGAAGACGCGGGTGGCCCCGCTTCGCCAAGTATCGCTTCCGCGCCTGGAATTATGCGCTGCCGCATTGTTGGTTAAGATCATCGAGGATGTGGAAACAACATTAGACCTATCAGGCGCAGAAAAACATCTCTGGTCTGACTCTAAGGTAGCTCTAGCTTGGATACAGGGTCACCCGTCAAAATGGAAAACGTACGTGGCAAACCGAGTTGCTGAAATTCAGCTAGCTCTTCCAAACGCAATTTGGCATCACATTCCGAGCGAGGAGAATCCAGCCGACTGTGCATCACGAGGACTCTCGCCCAGCGAGTTACTTCAGCATCATCTGTGGTGGCAAGGACCGGTCTGGCTTCAATCTAGAGACAAACTCTATAGCCAGATCTTATCAGAAGAAATCGGGGACTTGCCTGATCAGAAGACGCACGTGCACCTTGCATCAAGGGAACCGGAGGAAGATCCGAATCTTCTCCGATTCTCTGGATTCCAGCGCTTGCTGCGCGTTACAGCATGGGGTCTACGATGGCTTAATGTTTTGCAATCTCGTCAAAAACAGTTTGTTACAGGAACATTGGCGCCTCAGGAACTCGAGGATGCAGAGCAGAGGTGGATCCGAGTCGTACAGGAGGCCTGGTTTGCAGACGAGCTGCAAGCGCTGGCTCGCGGTCAGGCGTTGTCGAGGCGGAGCAGCATCTTAAAGATGCACCCGATCATAGACGAGAAGGGCATACTTCGTGTCGGCGGGCGGCTGAAGCACGCCATTCTGAGCAGAGATGAGAGGCACCCAGTGATTCTACCACGACACTCTCACCTGACAAACCTCATCGTGGACGCCTACCACCGGCGAGCTCTACACGGTGGTGTACAACTTACGCTCGGTCTATTAAGACAACGCTTCTGGATTCCAGGCGGACGGATGAAAGTGAGGCAGCACATCCACCGTTGTGTGCGGTGTGTGCGATGGCGGGCGGCTTCCCCACATCCACTGATGGGGGACCTTCCGCGCCCGCGGGTACGGGCTTCACGACCATTCACTCATACGGGAGTGGATTATGCAGGACCGATCTTGTTAAGGACAACCAAAGGACGGGGTGCTCAGAAAGCACACAAGGGATTCCTGGTCATCTTCGTGTGTCTCAGCACACGAGCGGTGCACCTGGAGGCGGCATCAGATTACACCGCAGAAGCATTCATAGCAGCCTACAAGCGCTTCGTATCCAGGCGAGGTCTATGTACAGCGCTGTACAGCGACCAGGGGACCAATTTCATCGGAGCGGACGCTCAACTACGAGCTCTATTTCTTGACGCCAGCAGGGATCACAGCATTGCAAACACCCTTGCAAACGACGGCGTACAATGGCGATTCAACCCACCTTCGGCGCCGCATTTCGGAGGCATATGGGAGGCAGCGGTGAAATCAACAAAACATCATCTGCGAAGAGTGATTGGAGACGCTACCCTGACCTACGAGGAGCTCTCCACTTTCCTGGCACAAGTGGAGGCGTGTCTCAATTCGAGACCTTTATCTCCTCTCTCTGACGATTCAGAGGATCTAACAGCCCTTACACCGGGACATTTTTTGATAGGCGCAGCCATCAGCGCTGTTCCTGAGCCGTCACTAGCAGAGGAGCCAACCGGCCGTCTATCTAGATGGCAACTTCTTCAACAGCTGAGGGACCATTTCTGGAAAAGATGGTCTTCTGAATACCTCCAAGCTCTCAATTCAAGGCAAAAATGGCGGACCAAGGACGACAACCCACGTATTGGTGACCTGTGCTTAGTGCGGGGCGAGCAGACTGCACCCACCAAGTGGCCCTTGGCACGGGTGATTGCCATCCATCCAGGAGAGGATGAGCAAGTTCGAGTGGTCACCATACGGACCGCAGCTACCACTCTGAAGCGGCCCACGACGAAGATTATTCTATTGCCACGGGTCGATGACCCGGAAGACATCTAAGACCCTAAGCGAGAGTGTTGCTTGTAGTAATTTACGTAGAGTTGGTTCTCCGATTATATTAGTTTCGCCATTAAATTATGTTTCGTCAGATAACCTGACGAGGCGGGCGGAATGTTCGAGATCGCGAATGCTCGAGATCACGAATGCTCTTGAATTATATTCTTATTCTCATTTAGACGACTGTGTCATGAGTCACAGCAGCAGTGTAACGCGATATTTATTCAGCGGGCCACCTAAGAATTATTCTCCGTACGACGCTGAGTCACTCTGATTCTCCGGCACGGTCTTTTCCATGACATTTTGACCTTAGCTAAGCAGTCGTCATCCCTGGCGCGTTCTTTGTCTCGTGTGGGTATAAAAACCCGTAGAACTTACGGCGCGTCGCCATTCGTCAACAGTGTGTCAGTACGTTAAGATTTGTCATCGATCGATATTGCGATGGTCAGTTCTCATTCTCGCGCGGGCTATCCAACACTACGAGCGAGAAAGTGTTGATAGAGAATTCACTTTAAAACGCCCGCGTTCCGAGTTCACTTAAATTCAAATACATTTGTAAATTATGTCACTCTTTAATTTCGGCATTAATTTTGGTTGTTAAATAAACTATTGTGTTACATCACGCTTCCGGTGTTAGTAGTCTCTCACGCATTATCCCTTCCTCACTCACACGCGCGCGAACACCTTCGTTATTCTGAGATGTATACTGCGACGAAATCATTGTACTAGTATTTGCTGTACTTGTATTTGCTATACTTGTATTTTCTGTATGTGTATTTCTGTACTTGTATGTGCTGTACTTGTAACGTTTTCATCTACTGATGGCATAACTATTGATGGAATAGCAGTACTTTTTAAAACTCGTCTAGTTGGAGAACAACTGTAATCATTATCGTAAAAATGCTTGTAGCACACTCGTAGTTTTTTCATTTCAGGTTCTTCTAATGGCTCTATACGTAAACTTTCTAGCCATAATCTGCGACATTCAATATTTTTGGGAAATAAATGAGATGGTACATTCTTCCCAGAATGGCAAGTAGAGACACAGCACGCTCTCAACATTTTTGCAATATGTGCTGTCACACAAATATACGCATATTTGATCAGTCAGAAGGCTAAGGACTTGTCCCTTCAGGAGCAATGTATAACGGTGATTGATGAGAAAGAAAATAATCATAGGGCGTTACACATGATCTTAGCGAAAGTGGCGGATGATCCGCAAAGCGGAACCTGTCTTAACCCTTAAATGCCACACTTCTCAAGAATCTCGTAAATGACACATGGGGTCTAAAAGACCCCAGCATGAAAAATGTCTCCTTACTTATTGATTTTTTGATATTTAGTTATGAAAATTATTTTCAATGTTGTTCAAGGCTTAGAAAAGAGAATAAAATGCGTATATTGTTAAAATTTCAATTTCAACATAGTATAAAAAATTAAGATCGCCAACAGTTAAAATATTGGCTCCAAAATAAAAAAAATAAAAAGTAATAAATAAATAAATATAATCTCCATTTTTGGCGGGAACATTTGAAAATATATCATTGTAAAGGGTCTGGGGTCCGCTGGACCCCGGGTGGCATTTAAGGGTTAAGGGGTCATGCCTAGTCAGGAAGCCGAAAAATAGGTGATTTTTGAGAATTTTTTTTGCATAAACTATAAGACTTGTTTAAAATTGGGTTGGTCTATGTGAGAGAATATATTTTTATGAATGTAACTGTTGTAATTCTTCGACCATGCAGGTCCAGTACAGGGGATAGGGTTTCGAGAGACGGAATTTCGTGTATCGTGATTGACTCAGTTCGTTTAATCAAAGTTCGTTACAGCTCGGTTCGAAGGTTCGTGAACGTCTCTATTCTCGCGTCAGGCAACGCCCGAGCCCGCTTTTCCCGCGCTGCCGCGCCCTCTAGCCGGAAGTGTAACACTGCTCTCCGAAAAGAACTAGCCTATTGTACACCGGTAGCGCGGCCGGTTTGAATCATAGTGAACGTACATAACACCCTCTCCGCTAAAGTAAGAAAAATGGTCGGGTATAAAAACATTTTGATGGCTACGCTAATGTACTTGTAAGAAAAGAAAAATAAATCAATTATATAGTAATCCGTAAAAAAAAAGAAAACGCGGCCCTTCTAGAACATAATGAAATTTGAATAAGAAACAGAAAAAATTGTGTCTTAACCACTCTTTCCTATCTCAGATTAACTTCGTAATCTCCTAGATGTGTAGGCAATTTATGTGGCCTTCGTGGTCTCGTAGGTTGTCTTGGAGTGGTTTCGACCGGATCAATATCGCATTCGGAATGATTTTCCGATTGTGCTGACAACGCTTGTGGAGGAGGCGGTGATCTCGCTGCTTCTGGTGTACGGTGATTCGCTTCCTCAACGTTATCAACTACGCTGTCTTCTCCGACCACTGAGTAGTCTAAATCGGACGTTATCGCAATTTCTTTATCATTTAGCTTTACTGGCGTCCTATTGCCAATCGTGCGCATCTGGTTGATGTGCCTCTTCCAGATTCGTCCATCATCCAGTTTGATCTTATAATGTAGTTTAAGGCCAGTCTACAATGAGATGTATCGTTAGATCATAGTCGTAAGTCATAAGTCATAAGAGCGCATTCAAGCAACCAATGAGAGAACGGGCTGTTTCGGAAACTGTCAGGCAGGCTCCTAGCTGACATTTGTATAGTCCATGGTATAGTCATAACTCCGTCTTAATCCCTGCCATAACTCAGTCGTAATCATCGTAAAGTCGATGTCATAAATATTGGCATTTGGCCAATATTTATGACACCGACTTACGATGGTTACGACCAACCAATGAGAGCAAAGTTAGGCGGCGTAATAGCAGCGCGCGGAATAGTTTGGAATTTAGAATTTCTTTGAGTACGTGACATCGGCGTACGGCAAAAAATCATGAATAAAAAATGATTACATACCGTAACGAACTAATTTTAACACACAAAAATACTTATATATTAAAACTTAGCGATACTTTATTAGCAATAATTTCTATTTGTGCTAAAGTGAAACATTTTGTTCAATGTTTTGTCATATATGTTACCTGCGTGCAGATGTAAACTTGCTTATGATTCCAATAAAGAGAAATATTTGTACCTTTGATGTAGAAAACTTTATTTAGTGCAATATTGAGCAATTTGAATAAAAAATGATTACATACCGTAACGAACTAATTTTAACACACAAAAATACTTATATATTAAAACTTAGCGATACTATTAGCGATGCAAACTTAGATACAAAAAATGAACAGTCCTATAACAGAAATACTTCATTTGCAACAGATTAATCACTTGATACTGATCATTTTTAAGTAAATCAGTTGAAACATAATATACCATACGAAGAAGAGCTCGGAGGCAACAAGCCATGAAACGCTGGGAGTCCTTGAGAATCCAGTGGAACCGTGAACACAAAAGAAAACGTTGAATATGTACCATCAGGATCAGGTGCGAGCGCAGATACTCAAGAATTTCGATTTTATGGAGAAATGAGTTTCTTAATACCGCATTATGTGTCAAGACCTAAGACCGTGAGTATATTTATTGCACCTCTGAATGCATACTCTATTTCATTGTACAGTCGCGCTTAATGCCTGGACACCGAAATTGGATGCGTTTCGGAAACTCACTCTTCGTCTCTTTCTAAGGGGGACAATTACAAAGAGACGAAGAGGAGTACTTTCCAAAACGTATCCAATTTTCGGTGTCCAGGCATTAATGAGCGCAACTGTACTTGTATGTACTAATAATTATTTCATTTTCAGTACTAGAGGCAACATGAGCAAAATAGTGGAGGGCCCCAGTAGTGGTGATAGCACCTCTAGCACTATTGTCGAGGTATCCCAGCAAACGAAAAAAGATTGAAAAAAATTAAAACGGGATTGCCAGGAATTCAATTAAGGACTTTCCGAATTCCATTTTGTCCAAAAAAGGGATTGAAATAGTTTCAATATCATGGAATTCCTTATTTTGGAAAGAATGTGTCTTTTTGAATCCCATTCAATTCCGACACAAAAACGTAACGAAATGAATGCCAGGTTAGGGATTGGAAAGTTTCGTCATGAATTCCATTGAATACCATTGATTCCGTTAACGAAATGAATACCATTAAATGCCAAACTAAGAATAAAATTTCCGTATTGAATTCCATTGAATTCCGTCTATTCTGACAATAAAATGAATACCATTGAATGCCAGGATAGGGATTGAAAAGTGTCCGTGTTGAACTCCATTGAATTCCGACTATTCCGACAATGAAATAAATACCATTGAATCCCAAATTTGGAAATCAATATGTATATATCGAATTCCTGCATTACTGGCAGTTCGCATCGATGCCGCTAGGCGTCGCATCGTCGCGGCACCTTCTCGAGTTCAAATTCCGCACCGTCCAGTATATAAGGAGGTCCCCGACGGAACCACAATTAATTAATTCTTTTCTTTTCCGGCGCCAGTCGCCGAAGGCAAGAGCGCTCAGACGCTACGCATCTTCGGCGCAAGTCGCCTACGGCGTTGATCGCCTCCTCGGCGCCGGTCGCCTATACAGCGCGAGCCGCTCTTACGGAATTAATCGCCTCACCAGGGCTAGCCATCCGCATAGCACGGATCGCTGTCCGCCAATCACGGCGCTCGGTCGCCTAGGTACAGGCTCGGCCAATCACGGCGCTCGGCTGCCTAGGATTTTGGATTCCATGGGATTGGACCATCTCATTTCGAATCCCATCTAATTTCATCTAATTCCGCCAAAAAGGGATTCAAGGTATTAAAAAATTTTAATATCTTTTAATCCTTTTTCGTTTGCTGGATGTGTTGACTCAGCATGTGATTTTGATTACTCCAGTCAGCTGTGGAACACAAATTTTGGTGGATGATTCTAGTAGTAAGTATATTGCTGCCAGCACTTATTCTGACTGTTCTCACTTGGACGTGTTCTCAAAAGTTTGCACTTTGTTTCAGGCGATAAGTTCACAATCTCCAGTAGGCCTACAAGTGTCCTCTGCAACCAGGATCGCAAGGCAACCGGGGCCTGCACGGGGCAATGTGCTTCCAGCAAAAACTAAATTAAGAGCACCGCAGGTACAGAGGTAGTTGTGCCGCCCTCGGACGATTTTACTAAAAAGAGGAAGTCAGAAACACACCTGAAAGTGAAGAAGAGTCTACAATTTGTGGAGAAAATTGCTAAAAAGGGTGAATAACGTACTGAGAGGAAGGAAGAGCAATCTGCCGATCAAAAAGTTTATGCTACGATTAACTTTATAAGAGCCTCACTGAAGAAGAGAGTGAAGATTGAAAATCAGTACAAGTGCATACGAAAAATAATAGAAGTTATGATGGATTTTCCGAATAGTCGAATTATGGACGAGTCTACATTTTATGGAGAAAGTTGCTAAAAGTGTGGATAACGTATGTACTTGAGAGGAAG